>JXCR01004843.1:0-12545 GCA_002079205.1 Phalaenopsis hybrid cultivar
TCTATTTGTTTCCAAGATGAAAGCTTTTACGACATGGTAGCAGTAAAAGATGAGAGGAATAGAGGGAGGGGTTGCTCTAATTTTAAGGGAAGAGTGACAGTGGACTTTGCTTTAATTGAGGATATTACTGCAGGTTTTTGTTCAAGGGATCACATGAAAGATGGGCGTCAAAATTAAGGGCTGTATTTTAACGTGGCTTGGCTTTTGCATGGGAGCCACGGAGGAAGGAAGGATGAACATTATTACTTTGTCAATTGTTGATAACTTTTTATTTTTTCGCTAAATTCCAATACCGATTTGGATTTAAGTGCACATTTGATCGTGTTTCATTGTAATTTTACTGTTGAGGTGAGAGTTGTATTAGCTATTTTTTAAATATTGTTATCTAATTATTAAAATTCATAATAAAATCATTACTTGTTCTTGTGGTTGTTTTTGAAATTCTAACGTTTTAATCATGGCACACGTAAGACAATTTTAACGGTTATAAAAAGCCCAATTCTTATGTATCAAATTTTTCATAACACAAGGGAAATACCACCATTTTAGCTTTTATCAATTGAAATGCAAATTTTCATGTATAAATAAGGCGGCACGTTTGTAAAATATGAACTTTAGGTGTTAGATATGTAAATACATAGGAATTGAGTGGTATATGGGTAATTGTTTCTAGAAAAATTGACCTGGATATTAATTTTGCTGTTAGCTGTTGATGGAACATTAAGAAATTAAATTCATTTACTTACATAATTAAATCACAAGGGAAGTCTCAGAAATCTTGATCTTAAAAGAGATCCATCAATTTGGTTTATTTAAGATCACCATGTGGATATCAAGATTAGGATAAGTTATTGTTGAGAAATTAGGGCGAAGAAAAATAATACTCGACACAAATCCAGAAGAGCACACAGAGATTTAACGAGGTTTGGCAATGTGCATATGTCCTCGGGAGCAGAGCGGCGAATTTTACAATTTCAGATGAGTCCAAAACATACCGATTGGGTTACACATCTTATCTATAGATAAAACCGACAGATAAAATTACTAACACGTCATCGCTCATCCCAACCCACTAAATTCTAAGAGACACTCGTCTTCATTCCAGGAGACACACCATTTCAATTCCAAGAGACTCCAAATTCTAGTATATGAGCCATACCAAACAAATCTCCACCTTAGCGAATATCCAGCCCCTTAGGAGAAATACATATATCTAACAAATCTCTACCTTGGTTAATATCCAACCCCTTAGGAGAATTACATATACCTAACAAATCTCCACCTTGGCGAATATTCAGTCCCTTAGGAGAAATACATCATGAAATTTCTTACACCGAAGTGGGTTGGACAACCATGTCGTCTAACAATTGCAAACATTCAATAAGTCTAACCAATGCAAGAACTTGTTGATAGTACCTAGCTTGGTCAACATATCTTTTGCAATTTCATCATATAATTCAACAGAGTGAACTTCACCTACAACTGCACTCTCCAACAGTTTATAGATATTACCTGCAGTGATCTTTTCTTTCATCACAATCAATGCACTTTTAACAATTATATTGATTTCTCTGTCTTCATCTTCATTAGGAATAAACCATTTTTGTGTAAAGTGCCCACAAAAAATTTAATTCTTCTTTAAATCTGAAATATGTCTTACATCACAAAATGTTCTGACAGTGTCATCATACATCTTAATTCTGACTTTACTAATACTAGCAATATTATAATATCAATCATCACCCAAATAGACTGAACTAGAATCAGATAACATGTATGAAGTAAACAATTCCGTGTTAGGTGTTATGTGATAAGAGCATCTTGAATCAATAATTCATTCATACTTCAATTGAGTTGTTGTAACTGAAAGTACATAACCATCACTGCAATCTGAATTGTCACTCTGCACCATATTCACAGACTTGAAAGATACATCATGTTTCTCATCAAATTGTTGCTTGAGCTTTGAACAATCTCTCTTCATATGTCCCGGTTCTTTGCACTTGTAACAATGAATCGTCTTTCTGCCTCACCTAGAATTTTGCATTCCAAAACTCTCCTTCTCCTCCTTCCTTTTTTTGATTCTTCTTACCCTTAACATATAAACTTTCGCCATGAGAGTTTTCTCATGCATTATGCTTCTGTTGGTTGTGAGCCAACAATGATGCAGTAATCTCATCAACTTTGATAGTTTCTTTCTCATATGTCAGAGTAGTCATCAGGTGCTCATAAGAAGAAGACAATGAACACAACGAATCATTGCTCGGTCTTCATCCTCAATACCCACATCAAGCCGTGTCAAATATGTGATTATTTGATTGAAGACATTCAAATGCTGCGCCAGATTAGTGTTTGCCTTGCATCTTCAGCTCATACAGTCTTTGCTTCAAATACAATTTATTCGTCAGAGATTTTGACATAAACTGGTATTCCAATTTCTTCCATACTTATTCTGAGGATTTCAGATTTATAATATGATACATAATCTCATATGTCAGACATAAATGTATGGCACCTGCAGCTCGTAGTTGCAATTCTTCCTAATCTTCATCTTCCGTATTATCAGGTTTCGTAGCTCGCAAAACCTTCAAAATTTTTTATTGTGCCAGAAAATCTTTCACCCTTGTTTGTCACAATCTGAAGTTTCTGATTCCATCAAACTTCACTATCTCAAATTTTGCACTAGAGATTGTTATTTGAAATTAAGTCTGGAGCAAACTTTTCCTGCTTTGTGTCGAAACAAAAAACACACCACAAATAAATTCAAAGAAACTTGGGATTTTCTCTGTCAATTGCAGCAATTTTTCTACAATTTTGCTGTGATTCGTGAATCAATTTTTTTCACACGAAGCACTTTTTCTGTTCACGTTAACACTTTGGCTAAATTGCCGTCCTACGAGCAAAACCCTTTGCCTGCACCTTGCCGAACTCCACCTGTTGCAAATCTTCTTGGGACAAACTAGCAAACTCTGCTGGTCGAACTCCCCTGTTCGCAAAAACGATGTTGCTATTCAAGGTAACTACATGTGAACTCCTCTCCTCTGTGAAACTGGCAAACCACTCAATTGCCTCTTTACGTGTCGCAAACCCTCGGTCGTGTTAATCAGACTGCAAGAGTAGCACACTCCCCGGTTGTCGCCCTAAGAAGCCTGTCTGCGTCAAACGCCTTGTTGGGATGTTGCGCCCAATTTGCCGAACTCCCCTGGACGTGAGAACTCCTTCCCGTAAGCAGTGGCGATGATTCGAGAACTGGTGTGATGATTCACGAACTATTTCGCGCAACCGAACTGCCGCTCGATCTTCTGCTCGTGAATTGCTTCGCACCTATTTGCAAAACTTCTTCCGCAGAATCCTCGTGCCCTGTTCGTGAAACCTTCCCTCGCTTGTTCATAGAACTTCCTTCGCGAATTGATTCTTGTGTCGAGCTCCTCGCGAAATTCCTCGCCGGACTCCTCCAAGTCGAACGTCAATTCCTCTGTTGTGCGCTGTCGCGCGCGAAGGCTTGCGAACTCTCTTCTTTGACCAGCTGTTGAAGCACCGAAGCTCTATCGCGATCCTCCTTCTCGAAGCCTGATACGAACTCCTGCATTTCGCGAAATACCAAACTTGCTTATGTCGCACGAAGCCGTACAACCCTGCTTGCGCAAACCTCCTCTGAGTCGCAAATCCTCACCTGCCTTCGCCGAACTCCCGCGGAAACTCCTTGCCGCATGCGACTCACAGATCCTGGTCGCTAACCTCTGAACGAATCTTGCTGCTGAAATCGGAACTACCGCTAACAGTTTTCCTGCGCAGACGTAATTTTTTCCCTATACTAGAACTTGACTCTGATACCAATTGTTGAGAAATTAGGGCAAAGAAAAATAACAATCGACACAAATCCAGAAGAACACACAGAGATTTAACAAGGTTCGGCAATGTGCCAACGTCCTCGGGAGCAGAGCGGCGAATTTCACTATTTCAGAGGAGTCTAGTACATACTCATAGGGTTACACATTATATTTATAGATAAAACCCACAGATAAAATTACTAGCATGCCCTCACTCCCCCCAACCCACTAAATTTCAAGAAACACTCGTCTTCATTCCTGGAGACACACCTCTTCAATTCCAAGAGACTCCAAATTCTGGTATATAAGTCATACCTAACTCTTATAATTTCTAACAAAAAATAATAAGTTTATATTAAAAGTAGTTCTAATAAAAAGATCTAATTTGGATGATTTAACATACGACATAAGAAGGAAACCTAGCAGGTATAATATTGAACTAAATGAGTAGGCATGAGCTGAGGACAATTACGCAGTAGTAATTTTCCCTTTGCACAAGGAGCTATGTGGCCGCTTCCAATATTATAATAAATAGCTTGTGGCCTAAGGAGAAGTTTTTTATGAAATTAAGCCTGAAGAAGCACCTAGAAGCACACTATTGGAAGGGGCAGTAGGAGCGCCAACAGGAGTCGTGGTGTAACTATGCGGCAATGGGCGTAGCCACCTTGCGGGAATCGATCGTTCCAATTGTCTTCACAAGCGAGGGGAACATTTATGCCACTTTTAGGTGTCGTCACATTGTTGGAACAGTTTCTCTAGTTCTTAGTCATGATTCGAGCAACAAAGACATGTTATCTCACATATGTGTTTCTCTACAAAGACTTCTCATGAAGGTGAATTGTCTAAAGAGTAATTTAGAATTGAGGGCTTTCTTTTGTGAGATTGAGAGGAAGTTTTGAAATGATATTATGTAAAATTTAGTGATTTTAGATAGATTACTTGACGGTTGTGACATATAAGTTTCTCCCGTTCATAGTGAAATTTCTTCGTGCGTTCTTTAGTGATTTTTTCTCGTTCTTGAGATTTTCCTAATAAATTTTGATGAACTTTTTTTCTTAGATTATTTTGTGTTGTGCTTATGTTATCAATTTTTTTTTTGAATTTCTCAAATAACTGTGTTTCTATTATGTTTGATTTCTAACTGATCAAATCACAAAGTGTATATTTCTATCCTGACATGTTGTATCAGAGTGGGGTGTTTGATTCGAGTGAGAGCAATTAACGAACAGACAAAGCAATGCACAAAGTGAAGAGGCTCAATCAGTCAAACTTCGCAATATTATGGATGCAAGTGAAGGATTTATTGCATAAAAATAAAAAATAAACTATATTTACCACTATAAGGAATCACCAAAAATCATGAATTGATGACTATGGAGGGATGAGAAGTGTTGAATTGAACTGTCCTATTTTTTATTCGCTCATCACTAAAACCATCGGCGATCTTATAGTGCCATTGAAAAAGTTGTATTGAAAACCTTTTGCTTTAGATAAAGTTTTTTCTGATAACAAGATTATTTAATATGAAGTTGAAGAATGGCAGTTCGATAGCTAAACACTCAAACAATTTCAATATTATAACTAGCCAGCTTTATTTTATGGGGATTAGCTTTGATGATGATGCCTGAGAACTATTAGTTATATATTTATTGCTAGAAAGCCAGGATTGTTTGGTAGCAGTGGTGCGTAACTCTTTTAGGAATATAAAGTTGAACATAAATAACATCGTGGGCTTGATGCCGAATGAAGAAGTTTGCAGAAATGCAGTAAATGGTGAATCTTCAGGTTTTGCATTGAATCTTGAAAATAGGAAAAGGTATCTAGACAATAATATAGACAAAGACTGATTCAAGTCCAGAAAATAAAAGTCCAAGCAGAGGTATTGGCAAAATAGAATGTTGAAACTTTGAAAATAAAAAAAGCATTTTAAGAAGGACTTCAAAGCTCCAAGGAATATTAGGGTCGAAGAACAAGAAAATAATCTCTCTACAAAATGTCTCAAAAGATAAAACCCTGGGTGACTCCCTGGTTTTATCCTTAGTCAGTTCTACATTTTGAATAGTACATTCAAGTGCCTCTTCTCACACATGCCCCAATAAAAAGTTATTTAAAAATTACACATAAAATTATCTGGACAAAACTTATTCTGGAGACAACAAGGTCTACAAGATTGTAGAAAAGAGTGATATGGAAGCTCAATGAAAACAAATATGTTTCAAGTCAAAAGACAAATTTGATCTCTCTGTGACAACTCGTAAAATCATAGTACGTAACTACTTTCACAGGAGACTCATGGAAGGTGACCAAGGGGTAAGGGTGATTGCTCAAAAAAAAATTGAAACATTCTTTACCTTATCAATGAAATGGAAAATTTCATTGATGTGAATGGAGCTAAAGTGGATGCAGCTCTATGACTCTGCAGTGTTTAAGAAGTAGAAAATCATGGTAGAAAATGAGACCAATTTAGAGCTCAAGTGTCTCAGATTAGATAATTGAGGCAAATATTATGATCGAAAGTTCAAGAACTACTGTGCTTAAGAAGGGATCATGCATGAGTTCAATTTTATAAGAGCTCTACAACAAAATAGAGTAGTTGAGCACATGAACAAAACTATCAGAGAGCATATCAGAAGTTCGAGGTTACATCCAGGCTTATCAAACTAATTATGGCAGAAGGAGCGAACACAATAGTTTATCTAATCAACCATATTCTGTCATTAACTTTAAAAGAAGGCTTAATTGAAGAAACCCGGAGTGAAAAAGAGGTATATCTATGTCACTTGAAGCTATTTGGGTGTTTTGTGTATGTAAATGTTGATGCAAGATCTACGAGTAAATTTAAATCGAAATATATCAATTGCACTTTTATTGGGTATGACTTAAATGACTTTGTGTATAAATTATGGGGTTATCAAAATCAAAAGTTAATTAGAAGTATGAATGTTACTCTCAATGAAATGAAATGTAAAAGTACAAGATCATAACATGGATCAACCTTCAATTACTTCTGAAGAGTTTAAATATATTGAGATAGAATATATTGGTGATCATAAGCTAGAAGAACACATGCTCAATCAGATGAAGCACTTGAAGGTTCTTAGTCACCTGCTACTAAAATCAGGAGGTCCAATAGAGTTATTTCACCAAAACAAAGATATTCTCCTTCTTTATATTATTTGCTACTAACATATAGTGGTGAACCATACTTCCATGACGAGGCCACTCAAGTTGAAGAATCAAAGAAGTTGAGCTGGTCATGGATGATGAAATGTAATCTTTATATTCAAATCGGACCTAGAATTGGCTGAATTCTAAAATTGCAAAAAAACACTACATAATAAGTAGGCATGCATGCTAAAAGAGAGTCGGATGATAGCAGTTGCTACAACGCACGATTTTGTTGTGAAGGGATTTCAGTGGAATGATGGAGTTGACTATACCTAAATTTTTTTCAGATGGTGAATATGACAGCTGTCAGAGTTGTATTGAGTTTAGAAATAGTGGAATATCAACAACTAGAGCAGATATATGTAAAGGCATCTCTCTTACATAGTGATATAGAGGAGAGGTTATATATGGTGTAGACATAGGGTAATGAGGCTCCAATGAAAGAATATTTGGTCTACATATTGATGAAAAACCTATTGAACTTGAAGCCAGTTCTGAGACTGGTACATGAGGTTGGACAAGTTCATGTCAGACAGTTGGTACATAATGTATAGATGGATCATGAGTTCTTCACCAAAAATTTTAGCAATTATAATATCTTACTTCTTCTATATGCAAATGACATGTTAATTGTAGGCATAATATGGAGAAAATAAGCATTAATTATCAAGTGAGTTTGAGATGAAGGATTTAATTCCAACCAGAAAAAATATTGGGATTATATTCAACGTAGACAGAAGTGCAGTTACACAAAAATTATCTCTAGATTAGTATGTTGAGAAGATCCTACAAAGGTTGAACACAGGCAAGTAAAGTCAGTTTACACCCCTCTAGGTAGTCACTTCAAGCTATCTATGGAGCTATCACGTAAGTCTGATGTAGAGCAAGCACATATGGGGAGAACTACCAATTCTTCAATAAGTGGAAATCTGATGTATGTTATGATTTATATAAAAAAAATAGATATTGCATATGTAGTGGGAGTATTCAGCAGGTACATGGGCAATCCAGACAGTGGAATTTCAAGTGTTTGAGGGGAACAGTCAAAAAGATAGTTTATTAGGAAAATGGAAGGATCTATCTATAGGAATTTATTGATTCAAATTTGGTAGGATATTTGAACGGTGAAGTGAATAAAACAAGGTATAACATTACTTTAGGTAACACATTGTTGAGTTGGATTTTCAGGTTACAATTTTTTTTTGCACTTTCAACAATGAGACTAAACACGTTACTGCTTCAGGGATTTATGGCAGAATTGGGCAAGAAATAAGGGATTAGAAAGCTTCATATTTATAATATGAGTGTTATTCTTTTTACTAAGTATGTCATTTTTCAAGTCAGGACAAAGCATATCTAACTAAAGGTATTACTTGATGGACACTTCTTGTGAAGGAATTGTTGGGAGGGTGATTACAAAGCGAGGGCTTTCTCTTGTAAGTTCAAGAGAAAGATTTGTAGCAATATTTTGTAAGTTTTAGTGATTTTAGATAGATGTTTAAGTGGTGTAATCTGTAAGTTTCTCCCATTCATAGTAAAAAATTTTATGGTGTAGCTCTGGGTTTTTCTTATTCTTGAATTTTTCCATGTAAATGTTGGAATTTTTTTTTCTAGGCTTATTTCTTGTTGTACTTTTCTTTTTAATTTTAGCTCCAAATTTCTTGAATTGTTCTGATTTTATTCTGCAATGTGATTTCAATTTCTAATTGATCGAAGTCCTAAGTGTATATTTTCATCCCAACAAGAATAAATGATGATAGAGGGCATAATTAGAAAAATTGAAAAAGATTTGATTCATGATGAGCATCCTATTGAGAGAATAATATCATGACCTAGATAAAATAATATATTTTGATGGTTGATGAAAAATGATTGGTCCGCTTATAGATAATCCTTAAGACAATGTTGAAGATTTAGTTGGAAAACTATAAATTCTTGGCATGTAATGACGAAGGAGAATTGGTATGTGAAAAAAAAAAATTGTAATTTTTTTATAATCCTTGGTTGAGCATAAATAAATAAATTATAAACATAATCAAAACAATATAGAAATTTATGTAATAGTATGTGTAGAATGTAAAAAGGTAATATAGTTATTGATCGATATTATGCGTAATATAAATACTATATCCTTTAGTTAAATTAACGCACAAATTATGTCTAAGTAAATCAATCATACAAGTGTGACACCAAACTAGAGTGAGTATTAGTATGATTTTGTTAATAACAAAGTGAACGAGTTATAGACACATGTAAGTTTATCACTCAATTAATATTAGCATAAATTTATGTAAACAAAAAATAAGAAATACATAAAAAATTTACATGACATTTGCACATAATAATGTTGAAGTATATGATTATTAGAATGATATGAATAGCTAACCCAACAAAATAATCTATGATTTCTTGATTTAGTGATCTAAATAAGTTCCACAAAATAGTTATGGTGATTATGGATCTATCTAAATAAGTCATATTAGAGACTAGATTCATTTAATCCAACGCTAGAGAATAGATCAAATGATTGGAAAATCTAGCAAAATAAATTCTCTGTATATATTAAGAACATAGAAAATTTTCCTTAACACATGTACCGCACACACACACATATAGATATAGATATTTGCCAATCAAAATTAATTAAATTTATGATCAATATCATTAAGATCTTGATTTATAGTCCTCATTTAATAGCCTATACACACATAAAAAGACATTAAACTAGTATAATTATAATGACCTTTGTACTCGAGTTTTTTCAAGTTCTCAAGAATTCCGTTAAATGAGCATTACTCCTTTCTATAGTTTGATGTAAAAGATCATTACCTCTATGATTTATAATTAAATTAAGCATACATATCCTTAAAAAATTATTAGACATTATTTGCATTTATTGTTCTCAAATAACTAACAAAATTCATATGGGATTCTTAACTAATGACATCAATAAGGATGAATCATTGATACATTAAATTTTGGTGAAATAAAGACTCAACCTCAAGGTTCATTTTAAGAAGCTTCTTAGTGATGTGTTAGGCCTTTCTTAACATTTTAAAAATTGGCTTCACATAATAAATAAAATGACAAATACAAGGGGAATTTATCACTTGCATTGTCATGAAAATGCAAAGTTTTGTCCATTGGGGAAATGAAAAAAATATTCAAATAACATAACATTTTTCTTGGGTCATATTTAAGGATTATGAATACTTTTATTGAGTAAATCTCTTCACACAAGGGGTTGTCTACAGTGTTAGCATGAGAGAAAAGATTTTAGGGAATTTTTTTAAGATTTATTTATCGGCATAAGCAGACCTATAGATAATACAAAAAAAAAACATCAAAAGTGCCCATCTTAATTTTCTTTACTTTTGAATCCAAGTGTAATGACACCCCATGCATCAAACACATCCATCATTCCAATATCTTAAATGAGCAAGAGGCCAATATAGAATAGTACCCCATAGTTTGATTATTTTAAACCAATTAAACCATATTTTGCCATTTCAACCCAATCTCTTACCATTACTTTGTTCCATGCATTTCAATGTTACATCGNTACATTAAACCAATTAAACCATATTTTGCCATATCAACCCAATCTTTTACCATTACTTTGTTCTATGCATTTCAATGTTACATCGCTATCATGAAATTTATGCCAAATTTTGAGAACGTTGATCGTTTTAATAAGAAGTTTTATAAACCAATATTCTATAACTATGCTAGGGGCTTAAATTAGGATAACTAGGGGCTTGCACTCTTGCTATTTTCAACATTGCCTAAAACAATACAACCTCCTATATTCAAGAGGAGACTAACAATTATTGGGGATTGGGAAACCATGTGAGATTTTAGTGGCATAAGAACATAAAAGTAAGGAAATTATATATTCTACTACATCTATTGTGAAACTCTCTGTGATGGAAGCACATGTGTAGGAGTTGGTAAGCCTTTTCTTTTTTCCTTTTTTATTGTGGGTCAGTTATCACACATGCACTTCATATAGATCTGGATGATACCACAAGTAGGGCTATGCCAAGTAAAGCTCCATGCCCACACTTTGATTCTCCTTNAGGGCTATGCCAAGTAAAGCTCCATGCCCACACTTTGATTCTCCTTCATAAAAATTCTTGTATATTTACAAATCGAACATCTAAATAATCATATTTACATTTATAATAGTTTGGTATGATAAATCTATGTGTATAAGAAGATGCATTTAATTGTTTAAAAGTAGGTGAATTTCGACTATAATTCGATAAGTTTTCATTAAATTTCGTGTTATAAGTTGTAATTAGATACTTATCTTGATTTGTTATATAAAATATTTTTATACTGAAATTAAATTTCGATATTGGCAAAAAGGACAATAATATATAGTTATTAAATTCAAATATGTGATTGAAACCTTTTTTTAAACTATAAGGTACTAGAAGGCTATAAATAACATTTTTTAATCATACTTTAATTTATAAAGGGTCGCATTGCCCCTAACTTAGAAAAATATTATGTCCAGAGTCCGGACGTAGCATTTCCCCTAGCTTAGGAAAAAATGTTATGTCTGGAGTCCGGACAAACTGCTGCGATCAACCGGATGTCATTTTTTTTTTCTACTTTGCTTGTTCCGGTGGATCGCAACCGTTGTTCGGACACAGCTTACGTGAATTCTGGACATAATATTTTTTCCTCCAGTATTTTTATTGTTATATATTAGAAAATTTTAACACCAAATAAAAATTAAATCTTTGCTTGATAGAAATATCCAACACACAGGTATAAATGATAAATAAATACCAAATTATTTATCTGAAAAATCTAAAATAAGAAAAACTGTGGGACTTGACCTAATAAAAAAAACATCAAATATATATTTAAAGCAAAAAAAAATTACTCAATCCCATAAATGGAGAAGGCAAAATTACAAAATGATTACTTGATCTTCTATTGTTATAATTAGGATTTTTAGATAACAATGTCATATAAATGAGAATAGTTAGACAATATAACTTGAACATAATAATCAGACAACAACAGTCATATAACATAAGTTACATTTCAACCTTGGGGTTAATTAGTTATTATTGTTAGTGGCCATTGGCTTCCATAACTCTTTGCAATTGCATATTAGTTATTTACTTTCCCCTTTTCCTTATTTTGGAAAATGATGATCTATTTATAGTTTTTAAGAGTTACGTAGCATTTTGATATATTTAAGGAAATTTTTAAAATGCTTAAGCAAACAGTTCGTATTGATTCATTTAATTATGGAATGTCCTTTTGACATTTAACTGTCTTAACAAACTCAAAATTAGGTGATCACAAGCTCGTTCATTTCTTCTCATCGAACTGCTCAATTCCACTATAAGCATGTCAAACTCATAGATTGTTAGATCTTTTCAATACTGTTTTAACCTTTCAATTATATTTCTAAGTGATTATTTGGACATATTTTGACTCAGAATAAATCACTGTTAGTATTATTTAATTTGTGTTATTGAAATGTTTAGTTTATCTATATATTTGTTAAATTTGAAGTTTAGA
>JXCR01004863.1:0-14009 GCA_002079205.1 Phalaenopsis hybrid cultivar
TTTTCATTAATTTCTGGATGTTGGTAGCTGGAAATGGTTAATGTTTGCCGAGGCTTGATGATTATCAACGGGTAAATGTTTCGAAAGAGGATTGCCAGCATATGGAATTTTTATTGTTTTTTGATGATTCATGAAAGGGGCGAGTGGCGAAGAAGGAGAAATTCAAATTTGTGAAATGGCAAAGTGAGAGATTAGGAAATCTGAAGGCTAGGATGGAATTGGATGTATTAGAAAGGAAGATTATGAAATTTTAGTTAAATATATGAACATGAAGAAAAATAAAGAAAATTTAGGCTCCCATTTATTACCTTATGACATAACCGCAGTAATTGCCTGTCACTTCACGATTTCAGGGTGCCAATTTTTCCACTTATGCTTTGTTTGAAGGAGTTTCACCGTCTTTAAAAGTCATGTGGTGGAACGGACATTGTCATATGAGCTTTGAAACAACAAAAAGTTAACTTCGCGGCAAAGTAATGCACATCAGCATACAGAGCAACCAAACGGAGCTTGAATGACTTCTCAAAAGAAGCTTTATGTCATAGGCACATCGACCGTGATGAACTCTACTGTGTCATTAAAACAACCATCATAGTTTTATTTTTTCCATAATTGGGGAATTTTAGCCATTGTACCGGGAGAAGGAAACCTGTTACTGAGAGGGAGGTAGAGAACATATATGAGAGAAAATATTGAAACTAGTGGAGTCGTTCTTGTGTCCCATAAATGGATGCTGGCTATCAACTGAAGCACTTATATTTTAATGTTCATCTTTTATCATTTGAGCATATCTTGCATATCAATTAGCAGACCCTTCCTAGGAAATATTAGAATGATTTGGCTGATAGTCTTTTCTTACTGCATCTTCTTAATGAATTTTAATGATTAAGATCGATAAATTCCTTAAAAAATATATTGATCCACACGAATCTCGACGCACATGTGGATTAAAAGCTTCAAAAATCAAAATTGAAAATGCCCACACTCCAATTCATGATCAAATAAATTGTCTCAGTGAGACAAACTAAATAACATAAAAAGTTATCCTATGTAAGTTAAAGTGAGCCCAAGTAATGCACTTGAAGCATAAATAGAAGATTTTAAGCATATGTTGGTGGACCAAATAATCTTCAAATATGACAAACTTATAATCAAATCAAGCATTTTGATGAGATGAATCCAACGAGCTTAAGATATCTTGACATTTAATACTCATAAATAAATGGAGTGATCTAAATTTATGCAATATTTATGGAGAAGCCACTCCAAAGTACTTTATATAGATCCCAAATCTCTTTCTAAAAGGGGGCTTGAGATTGAGATTAGAAGGCTGAAGGGAGTTCTGAGCTCTTGAGGATTCTCGAGCTCCACCACTGCTGATCCACCATCACTAGGTTGACACTGAGCCACGCGACTGTGCCAGACTGCTGACGTCGAGCAACCATTTCCATGCTAGGCTACCATCATCGATCCGCTACCACCACCGTCAGTCTACCATCGTTGGGCTGCCCTCGCATTGTTGGTCCACTGTCACAACCATCAGTTTTCCAGAGTTAAACTCACCGGACTGCCACTACCACCAAACCACCAACACACAACTGATTCCTAGCCATTGCTGCCACCATCGTCCGACCATTGTTGCCATCATTAAACCGCCATCATCAAACCAACACCGTCGTATTGGACCGCCATTGTCGGGTTGCCACTACTGTAGGACCATTGTCATCCGAGCAATGCCGCCATTGTCACCTGGCCACTGACATTGCAGTTGTCAGGACAACATCATCGAAGCAGTAACATCATCATTAGATCATAATGTTCAGACCGCTATGTGGATGCTTGACTATGATGAACTCATTCTTTTTTAGTACTTGCGGGGGGACACTAAGGTACCGTGCACGTAAATGAAAAATGATATTGATATCAAAGTTCTATGAATGCTATAATTTTAAACGGTGCTCTTGTGATGTATGTATATAGATTAAAAAAATAAATATATGTAAATGATATAACAAGCATAACAAGTGTTTAGAATTACATTGAATGATCATATTAGATGATATAAACCCCAAATGTTCTTATATTTTTACATGAAATGCATATTGTAATTTTTTTGTTGAATTATTATAGTTTAGGAGTATATTCACTAGCTTTGTTTTGTTAACTGTTATTTTAAACTATTTTTTTATATTTAAATTATTTGATTAAAAATGAACAATAGCAGATAAAATATCTATAAAAGATCAAGACAAATTGTAATGAGATAAATTTAATTGTACTGTTTTAATTTAATTTCTCTAATGTTTATTTCATTTGTTAAATGTTAGTTTTAAAACATGAATATAAAACATTAAATTTCCGCTATTAGACTGTCTGTACTTGTCTTGGTTAATTCTATGCTTCGGGCTAAGTTGTGACAATCCCAACCCTCCACATTCGTCGCCGTTCCCGTTCCCTTCCTCGCCTTATTGTTTCGACCATTGCCAATTCTCAACACTTGTCGTAGCCACCCAAGACAACAACCTTTCTGCCTTTTTACTATAGCCCGGTCACTCGGCCTCCTATTTCATTCATTCCAACCATCCACTTTGCTGCCACAACCCAGGGACAACACTCCTCTTGATGTCCTGCAGTTCACAACCCTTCCCCAACGCTACCCCTTGCTGTTCCAGTCGGCCACTCTGCTGTTCCAGGCCCTCTACGTCATCGCTAACGCAATTCTATTTCCTCATTTTGCTGTTCCAACAATCCACAACTCATTTCAACCTCCTAACAACACTGCCTGACCACCTAGCAGACTCCCACAACCCCAGGATTGAGCCCCAGTGTGAGTTTATGCCTTGTCTTGTTTTAATTTTCCTTTTCAGTGTGCTTGGTTTAGTTATCTAGTTGTTTTAACTAACAACATTTGCTTTTTTATTGTGGTTTGAGTTAACTCCAATACTCTCACGCGCTCAGCTTGAACTATGTGTTTTTCTACTTCATTAGTTGAAATCTAATACTTCTTTGTGTATTCACCTTCTTCAGGGTCTGTAATGTTGTTGCCCATTTCTTCAATTATTTCCTATTTTTGGAATACTTTCTGACTTAGATATATTTGAGAATGCGGATTGGTTTCACATGTTCTTCACTCTGAATTTGTGTCTCCTCAGGCGGGGTTGATTTGGATGTTCTATTGGATATACTCTTGCTGTTGGATCATATGTTTGAATTTTACCTGTAAGTGTGGTGGTCACCTGGTGATGTTGTCCTGAAACATGTCATGTTTGTAATGAACTGGTGGATATTGACGCTGCATCTTTCGTTCATCTTAGACCAGACAGTAATTTTACTCTTCTTATCCAACTCCCGAAGAATCTTCTAGTTCTCCGACCACTAAGATGCACTCTTTCTTAACCTGCTCGCGATCAGTTTCATAATTCTCTCTGTTGGGACTTTTTGATACTGAAAGACACGTTCTATTGTTCAGAGCTACTTGATAAATTCATCAAAATTCACGTGATCATCAAAATATGACAAATCCATGTTTACTTTAAAATCCTAAATTTTCTTATATTTCATGTCAAGTCTTGGGAGTAGTGGTTTGGCATAGTTAGGGTGACCCTCCAGATTGCCCGGTGGAAGAGATTCACTGTATTCCTTAGATCTCACAAGTCACTGTTTTGGCTATGAGTGACCCTTTCAGATTGCCTCCTCTCGATGGCGGTAAGCCTCTATTGCATTTGGAGGATTTTCTGCCTCACATCTTTCAGAAAAGGTTCCTGGACATTCCTTTGTTGATTTTTCATAGACGACATTGAGACATTTCCCCCCGAACATGTCTATAACAATTGTCTCTTTGGTGGCATAGTTAGGGTTTGGGTGGGTGGGAATGTGGTGTATATGGATGCTATATGTTGAGAAAGAAATTGCTTGAGCGACCGATTTGAAAATTCAACAAAGGAAAGATTTTTGTATGGAGATGGGGTTGCGTATTGGTTGATGCTAGAAACTTTAGGATAAGACTTAAGTTAGCCAAATCACACCGAAGGTAACCCAACGACAATAGGAAAAACCAAATATTATTCTGATTTCAACTAGGGAATTACAATCACACAAAAGGAATAGGAAAGCACAACAACTACAACATAAAATTTCGACTATGGCTGCTGCAAGGTAGTGTTGGTGGAGGCCATATGGGGGGCTTGGGAAGGTGACAGTAGGATAAGAAAGAGGCTAGAATGCGTAAAAACAACGACTCAACAACATAAGGCTGCTGTGATGGGCGACAACAACCCAACAAAGAGGTTGGGACAACGATGATAACCAATGAGAATGGAGGAGATGAGTGGCTGGGCGGCTGGGATGGTAGGGGTGGTTGCGGGGTCACAACAAAGTAATGTTGTCTATGGGTGGCTGCAACACAGATGGTGCGGGGAACATCGGGGGAGCATCGTGGGGAAGGATGCGATGGTTAGAAGGGCGGGAACTGTAGAAAAACAGCCAAGGATGGCTGTTTTCTAGTGGCTTCTACAAAAATAAATACTATCTCAGGAGCGAGATGCATCCGGAGTACCACTTGACCCTTGAAATATAACCACTACCTCAGAATGAGATATAACCGGAGCACCACTCGTTCTTGGATACAATCCTATAAAAGAAAAAATGGGACATCGATGACTGTCCTGACAGAAATACAATCAAAAGTGAAAACCTAAAGCACAAATCAATTATATAAGCCCTAGATAGCTAAGGAACTCCACTCTTATTGGATGACGGTTCACTGGCTTGGAGGGCCGACCAACCCATAAGAATGCTGGACCGGTGCGGTTCAGGAGCGGGACGCGACTTCCGCGTCTGTTATTTGGTGCTCTCGCATCCACTAAGTTGATGCCCTCGTCAAAGTCTCCAAATACTATCACAATAACAAAAGTCTTTTAAAATTCATGAGTCAAATCCGAAAAGCCAGATAACCCTACTACAACATATATAAAACACCCCTATTAGGAAAATAGAAAAATAGGAAATAATCAGCAAGAAAAAAAATCAAAGGCATAACAAACCAACCAAATAAAAAAAAAGGAACTCCGGCTCAGATTCCCATGATCACGCAAGCCACATATTGCTGAACCGTACTATCGTGGGAAGGCTGATTTCGCTGGAATGCGGAATTTCTGTGCAATGGGAGAATCTTGCAGGACAGGAGGCGGACGAGACACTCTTGTGTTATCCAAAGCTTGGGGGCTCTTTTCTGGGATGGTACGTGCTATCCTCACACAAACTGTGCTTGTAAAAACTATCAATGATGTTAATTACGAGGTCCAGTTTTGTTAAAGTTTTATAGCTTATTTTTTATTTTTTATTTTTGAAATTTCATGAAGTGGGTACTTCGTGTATTGAATGGTTCCCGGTTAATTTTTTCCTCTCCTTATAATGCAATACAGCTTTAGGCGAGGCATACCATTATATATATAATTTTTCTTTTTTTGGGCTATCTTAGTCTACTTCAACAAATGTTTTTTGACTATCCGAGTTCCAACAGGTAGTCTAAAACTGATTGTTCTCGTCATCTGTTGGTTTTAATCCACCAATATGGCTTTTCTGTTGTAATTTCTAATCTTCAGAACCACACACCAAATGGAATGAATTCATGCCATGACTTACTATTTATTGAGTTAAATTCAAATATTACCAATGTGACTTGCTGTACTGATTCCAATCCATGCATAGGTATTGTGACTGGAAAATTTTTTCTTTCAACGAACATTTATACTTTTTTGGACAGAGATATGCCAGGTACGTCACTCATGACTTTAATTGTTTACTTTGATTTCAGTTTCTTAACCATCTTGGAGTATATGATATTTTGAATTTATTTTTATTTATATCATATTATACTAGTTCTCTGTATGCTTTCTTTTCCATTCCCCTTTTTGTGGTATAATCTGCCTTTTTTATTTTAATTATATGCTTTCCCTTTACTGCTTGGATTGCAAATTCAACTGAATAAAGTGGCTTCCTTTGGGTGCTAGCCAATGCTCGAACAAACAATAAATTTCCATCAACTCTTTATGCATATATTTATTTAATTAGGATCATTTTGTTGTTAGGGCATTTAACTACATAGCACCCAATTCTTATGTATGTACATATCTCACACCCGAACTTTCATATTTACACTCAACACTTAAATATTTAATATCACATAAAAAAATAGCACTATCTTTACTTTTTAAAAGTGAAGTACATCCTTTCTTGAAAATATTTAAAGAACCAAAGCGCTATGCATGTATACATGAAAGTTTAGGTGTGAAATATGTAAATACATAATGCTATGCATGTAAATTTTCTTTTATAGTTTGATTTGGGGAACATTTGTTGGGCGTGAAAGAAGTGACTGGCAACTAAGTTGAGTGGGGCAAAAATGAAAATGTTAATACCGTTGTATAAAAAAAACAGAAAAAATAGAGATACAATTTATCGAAGATGCACCAAGATTTGGATAGATTGCATTGATGTCTAAGGAATAGGATGGAGAAGGGGCATCCAAAAGATGTGATAGGTAGTTGTGCAAAAGGATATATGAAGCTAGCATGTAGGCCTCATTAGGAATGGCAGGAGAAATATTAATAAAATTGATTCAAATAGTTGAGGCAATGATGATTCTAACTATAATTTAGCTACTTTCTATACTTTATGTCAAATTTGCATATCATAATGAAATACGGATGGCTGATTTACTGTCATTGAACATCTCAATAGTGCTTTGGTTCTTCATTTGAAGTTGCACCAATAGTTTCTTTATCTGCTATCCTTCACAAATTTCTAGGGCAAGGGCACGATACTCAAATTCTGCACTGTTTCTTGCCACCACAGCTTGTTTTTTACTTCTCCAAGTAATAATGTTATCCCATACAAATGAATAATAATTGGTGGTAGATCTTATATCAATTAGTTCTCCCGCCTAACTAGCATTAGTGTAGATTTCAATGTCATCGTTCTCTGTCTTTTTGAATGTTAATTCACGCCCTGGATACCTTAGAATTTGAAAGAACACTTCTAAATGATCTTCATTTGGATCATTTATATGTTGGCTCACTATACTTATAGAAAAAATAATGTCAGGTCCTATATGTGACAGATAAATAAGTTTCCTCATAAATCCTTGATACCTCCCTTCATCAACATATATAATAAGGATGACTATAATACTTTTTTGATTTGATTTCACAAACAAAGTGTGATGAACCTAACATTGAAAATACACAATGGCAAAAATAGCCTTGGTGAACTTTTCAACCCGTATTTTGGGAGATTGTTTCAACCCATACAACGATTACTTTAGTTTGCACACCTGCTGGTTATTTATGTTATTATTTAATTATGAAGACATTTTCATATACACTTCTTCCTCAAGATTTCCATTAAGAAATACATTTTTAATGTTTAGCTGATGTAAAGACTGATCCTAATTTACAACCAAATAGTAATATTCTTACGGTGTTGAGTTTCGCCACTGGTGTAAATGTCCTATGGTAGTTGATCTTATAAGACCGAGTGAAACCTTTTGCTACATGTCTAGCCTTGAATCTTTCTATGCTCCCATCAATTTTGTATTTAACAGTGAATACCCGTTTGCACCCTACAGTTTTTTTCCCATGTGGCAAAGTTGTGATAATCTAGGTACCATTCTTTTCAAGAGCAAGAATTTCTTCTTTGACAGCCTGTTTCCAAGCAGGAATAGATAATATTTCTTGGATTAAATTTGATACCTACACATTATCAAAGTTATGGGCAAAATGTCTGTAGGAGAATGATAATTTTCCATGTCACAAATTCTTCTATTGGGTAGTTTGTCCATTATTGTACTCCTTCCTCTTGGTGTTCACGATATGTTGATCTAACTTCTATGAAAACTTGGGATATGTAGATTTGGTCCGGCGATTTAGATTCTTTATTTCACATATTGTCCCTTACATACTCACTAGGTTTTTTCCTTTATGGCGTACACACAGAGTTCTAGGTTCTTAGTGGGAGTTGTGAGAGCATTTAGTAGAGTAATAGATTCATTTTTAGGTTGATTTGTGATAGTGGGGTCAAGAGTGAGTTTACCAGGGATATAAGGGAGGTTAGTTTGAGTTTCTTGAATGATATCTCAAATATGATATTCTCTTCAATTTTTCCTTTGAATGTTTAGGTTTGAGGTAATAATGTTAGTTTTTATAGAATGTGACATCCATGGAGTTGTAAAATTTTTGTGTTTCTAGAGTAGCATTTATACTCATTTTTGTTTGAGGAGCAACACACAAAGATACATTGATTGACCTGAGATCAAGTCTGGTCTACTTAGGTTGATGTAGATGTGTAGATGAACAAAAATGTGTAACAAAAAATTTTTAGTGGTAGGTTAGAGGTGAAAGACTGAATATATGAGTAGGATTTTATGAAGATGTTGAGAGATTTGTTAAAGTTTAGCACTTTGCTAGGCATTCTATTTATAAGATAGGAATGCATCACCCCATAAGTGTTAGTTACATTTTTAGTAAATAGAATTGACTGGGCAATTTCGAGGAGATATATGTTTTTTTTCTCAGCTACTTCATTTTGTTGGGGTGTTTCAACACAAGAGTTTATATGAATGATGACTTTTTTGGACATGCAAGAGCCAAGTGGAGTTGTAATAGTCTTTTGCATTACCGATTTTGAGAATTTGAATTTTGTTCTCAAATTAATTGGGTACCATGTTGTGGAATATTTTAAATATGCTCGTAGTTTCAGATTTTTTCTTTATGAGAAAGTTCCAAGTGGTTATGGTGTGGTCATCAATGAAGGTGACAAACTAACGAGCCCCAACTTTTTATTTTTATTTTTATTTTTAAGGCCCCTCGATATTATTCTGAACTATGGAGAAAAGATGTGTTGGTTTGTATTTTCTGAACTGGGTACACTTGTTGAGTATGTTTAATAAATTGTCAAACTTCACACTGATTGAAATTAGGCTTTTTATTGATAAATAAATGAGGATACAAATTTTTAATATAATAAAAGTTAGGATGTCTAAGGTGAAAATGCCATAAGATAACTTGACTCTCTTGAGAAATAGACACAGATACAAGATTTGAATGATGGGATGTTTCTTTTGACGTGGGAGTTATGGTGAGCACATATAGTCCATGATATATTCCAACATTGCCAATTAGCTTTTTCGAGTCCATAACACAAAATTCACACAAATTAGGATAAATTTAATAACACTATTTATGCCACGAGTGAGTTTACTCATAGACATTAAATTACAATGAAATATAGGAACTTAAAACATGGATTGAAGAATAAGGTCCTTGTGAGTTTCACACTTCCTCTTCCTTCCACAAATGAGAGACAACTATCTGCGATTCTAATTGCAATATGGTGTTTGCAAATATAGAATAATTGGAAATTAGTAACATTACCTGTCATGTGGTTTGATTCTTCAGAGTCAACAACTATCCAAGGCTAATTTCTTCTTCTTGAGAACAATTAGAGCAGTTGAAAGACTACCTTGATGTGCTAGATGGCTAATAGAAGGTTCAAAATATTCTCTCAAAATCCTTTGGAGAGCTTCAAGCTATTCCTTAATGAATGAACTATGTTCGTGAAGTTTGTCTTCCTTTGATTCTTTGTTTGCATGATTTTTCCCATCATCTTTGACTTTGTGGACTTTAATCCGCAGGCTTTCCATATTTTTCAAATCTTCTTCAAATGACCAAGTTTCTTGCAGTATTCAAAGCATGATCTTTTCTTCTTTGATTTGTTGTCCTGAGGTGATTTGTGAGTATATAAAGTTGAGTTATCAATATTTGATACAGTATAATTCCTTGCTATCACGAGTTTCTTCCTGTTCTCTTCCCTTCGTACTTCAACAAAAGTTTAACGAATTGAGGTAAGAGGTTAGGTTCCTATTATTCTTCCCTCGATTCCATCTAATTCTTTATTGAGTCCTAGATGAAATTTGTTGATTATCTTCTATTTAACAATTGTTTTGTAAAAAGCATAAGTCTTGCGAACACTTCAATGTGTATGTTTTATATATATCCACATTCAGCTCAACTCGCCACAAGTCATGTAATCTAGATTCAATGTCAAACAACTCAGAGGTGTTGTCAACACTTGAATAGGTTTCACTTGCGGCATCCCATTTTTCATTTTTCGTTTTATACTGGAGGAAGTTTTCTCTAATTTTTGTGGTCTTGGAGTTGACAAGCCATGACATGACCATGTGATCTTCAATCTTCCATATCTGATATTTAGGGTCAATAATCTCTAGTGCAGGATTTTCCTCGATGAGATGATCATCTTTTCTTTTATCACATATATACATGAACACAGATTGAGACCATTAGAGAAAGTTATTGTCATGTAGTTTGTGCTTGGTGATGCAGGAAGAGATTTCATATGCTGCAAAACAAACCATCCTAGGCTCAAGTTTAGAACTAACTTATGAAAAGAAAAAATAGTTTTCATGTCGTATTTGATCATCATGATGATTTACTCCAGAAAGAGAAACTATTTGTCATTGACACAGGGTTTCCCCTAGAAAGAGAAATTGTCCGTCGCGGGCACAACATTTGCACTAGAGAGAAAAATGGACGTCGGAGTCTGTGTAGTAAATCGGCCTCCGAGATCTCTGTGATTTCCACAATTTTTATGATTTACACTAGAGATAAAACAATATGTTGTTGATCTGCAGGAGAAAAAATTGCATGAAGTTTGCAAGTCAAAAAGTGCACTTATGGGTCGCAAGAGTCTGCAGGTAAAAATATCACGGTTTGGAATGCGTGGGTTGTAGGAATCCACATGTCAAAAATCACGCGTCTGGGTTGTTGAAACGCGCAGATTTGGGTCGCAGGGCCTGTGATGGGTCTTGGGAATGCACAAATTTGAGTTGCTTGAATGCATAAATATGGCTCGCAAAACTTGAGCTTAGTTGCTAGAAATTGGAGTACGTAGCTTCGGGTCGTTACTGTCTGGAGGAGACCGAGTTGCGAGATCAGAGGAATTTCGACAATTATAGGGAAGATTCTTGCTGCCCTATAACTGTTGGAGAGGCTCTAGCGGCTAAAAGAAGAGCTAGAGTTTGTTTCCTTGCTCTAATACTATGTTGATTTTTGGGAGGAATAAACTCTTTAATATCCTCATAACAAATATATTTACAGCTCAGACTAACACTCATAGAATTGGAGGGAAAATCAAATCATCATGATAAAAGGAAAGAAATAAAAACACAATAATGGATAATAAGGGGGAATAATTTCTCGTGCTCAAATGTAGTAGCTAACCCTTGATTTCCTAAACTAGATATGCATATCAACAATTTCCTTTGAAACTAAAAATTTCTAAATTCAATTTTATGAAATTTATCAATTGCTTCATTAGTTGCATTAGGACCCCTATGATGTCTTACCCTCTCCAAATTTCTCACTCCCTAAAGACTCTTTGAAGTACTAGGAGATTTTCTTTAGTCGTCTCTTGATAAACTAGAATCTGCAGCGCTCATAAGCCATTGGGTAATTACATACCCTCCTGAAAATGTGGCAACATTTTATTAAAGTTTGATGGTGCATAGACTTTCAGTGGTCATTATTTCTTATCCCATGCTAAAGAGTTTTCTTTCATGCACCATAAAATCAACCTAAACATCTTATATTTTTTTCCTGATATTCTCTTGATTGAGCAACTAAATCTGGATTTTTTTGGTCTGATACAGATTCCTCCGTAATTGGATGACGGTGGGGGTTGCTTTCAGTGTGATATCTTTGTTTAGTATTACAGTGGTATTGTCTTTGTCTATTAACCGTTGCTATTAACTTGCCTTGCACTTTGTGTGTGTGTGTGTGTGTGTGTGTCTCTCTCTCTCTCTCACTCACTCACTCTCTCTCTCACTCACTCACTCTCTCTCCATATATATATAGATATATATATGTATGTTTGTATATATAATAATAATAATAATAATAATAATAATAAATTAAAAATATCATATGGCTAGGAAAATTAGCTTTGAATTCTTATGGTTCAGTGCAGTATCTTTTCTTCCATCTGTTGTGTCATACAGTGATTGCTCATATATCTGCTGCCCGTGTATTTAATTTTTTTTTGGAAGATTTATATACATACCACTCAATTCCTATGCATTTACATATCTAACACCTAAACTTAAATTTTTACCTGCTGACCACCTTACATTTGCATTAAAGGGTATTTCATTTTTAAAAGTTAAAATGGTGGTGTTTTTGATGTGATATAAAATATTTATGTGGTATTAATGTAAAAAAGCAAGTTTAGGCGTTGGATATGTAAATGCATATGAATTGTGTGGTATGTATGTAAATGCCCCCTTTTTTGTTGCATAGAATGACTTATGTTTTGTTGCTTGATCAAATTTTTCATAAAATGAATAAAAGTGCACCATGCATTCGATCACTGCTGATTTGACTCTATTTCTCATTTCTCTTGTATGGATTTCAGATATTATTTTGGGAAGCAGCTGCAGTTTTCCATCTCCACAGCTGGAGGTTTGGTTTGAAGGATATACCACTTAGCCTTTTTTGGGGGAGTGCTCCATCGGTTAGTGCTTGGAATATTTAGTTTACTTTCATCGTGATAAACACAAATATTATAACTCGTTATTTATTTGTGGTAGGTTTTGGGTTTAAGCATATCAATTATGGATTTTGCTGTTGTGGCATTTTCAACAGTGGTTTCTGTCACATTTCATGAACTAGGACATGCTGTTGCTGCTTCAAGGTTAGTTTCCTTCATACATCTTGTTGAATTTTATGCGCCTTGACTGAATCTAATGAGTGATAATAGACTTAAATAAAGCAATTCTGTTTTGCATGATAAATACTTTTGCGGACATTCGGACATTCTTTGTTAAACATTGGACTATTTATGAAACATGTGTGTGAGTGATGTGTATTGGGAATGAATGCCTGAGACGACTATTTATGCAGATTGGGAATGAATGCCTGATACTTCTGCGGACACCCCTAAACCTTTTTAAAACATTTGGATAATTTCCTGCCTCCATAAATTTGAATGAATTGGAGATGTTATATTATTATTTGTGAAATGGATGAAAGCAGCAAAACCTATTGATGAAAATCTCTGTATTTATTCTTGTTGAAGGTATCCCATCAAGTAATTATCTGTGTATAGTTATTTGTTTTTTTTATTTAGTTGATTGCTTTATGTAATTATGAATATGGTAGTGAAAATGCCCGAGAAAGGTTATATTTATTTTCTGCTCTAAGTTAAGCTATATATATGGTTGATTTAGTTTAAATTAGTTCCCACTGTTGGTTATTGTAAGTTGGAGACATAAGGGGTTGATGACCTTTATTTGATACACTATTATACGGGTCACGTGGCTGCATTATTCCTCTGATTATGGAAAATTCGGTGCTAGTGTTTGGCGGTAGAGTCTTAGAATCATTTGTATAGGTTTCTTTCTTGACTCGTTTGGAGATTTGGTTTGGAGTTATTTACAAGCAGCTTCATGCGTTTGGCGGTAGAGTCTTAGAATCATTTGTATAGGTTTCTTTCTCGATTCGTTTGCAGATTTGGTTTGGAGTTATTTACAAGCAGCTTCATGCGGTGGAATTTGGACTGCAAATTTTTGGTTTCCATTTTTTATGGGGATCCTATATTTGTATGCTGTGGCTTCCGTAGTTGTTATGAATCTTAAATTGTGGCGTTGATGATGTGATTTGCATAAAATTATGAAACGGGTTTGTATTTTGTGGGTTTTTCCTCCTCTGAAGGGATGGGATTTGTGGCTATTGCTATTTGGATGATTATGGAAGCTAAAATTAAAGTAAGCATCTTTTTATCTTTTGGAATTAGTTTAAAGTTCATTCTGATTGATCATATTTTAACTTTATCTATTGGGCAAGGTTATAAGAAGTTTATAAATAAATGTTATTGGGAATGTACTTCATAATTCTAGTTTAAATAAAAGTTTTCTTTCTTGTTGCTATATCATGAGT
>JXCR01004882.1:8090-81653 GCA_002079205.1 Phalaenopsis hybrid cultivar
CGAAAAAAAGTGTACAAGAAAATAGGGAGAGGATGCTCCGCTACCAAAAACCCAAAAAATAATATATTACTCACTCAAAATATGTGGTCTTTGTCCACAAGACAACGCGACGCAAAAAAATCCCAAAAACAACAAACTAATACCAGCATCAAAAGTATACTCAACACAAGAGAAGTATACCCAAAAGTCTGTAAGTGTAGCAAAAAAAAAAAAAAAAAACCAACAACAAAGAGGATAGGATCTTCGACTGTAGAGCTCCCCGCAGTGATGTGGAATAGTATACGAAAAATCTCCAGAAGATACATGCACAAAAAAGGAGAAACTCCAAGCCAAAAGAGCATCAAAGTGATAAATCAATGAGCCATATAAAGGTAGAGCTACAGGTTGAGGTAAATGACAAAAAAAGCTAAACGGTTGGGGACCTACCCCACCTTGTCCGAAACCCCAAACACAAATCATGTAGTTGAAATATGAACGATGGAAAGGTTCTTGAAAAAGCCACGACTCATTATGTCGCAAGGGGTGATGAGTCTAAAGAACAAGAGCATGGAATAGAAAATAAATCTCCCTAACATCTGTAGATATAGAATGGTTCACAAACTCCAAACCGAAAAACTAAACCGCAGTAGAGATTGTCATGCTTAGTAAATAAAACAGGAAAACTGCAAGACAAATAATATCAACCATCAACATTCCGAACATAAGGAGCATCCAAAGAGTCACCATTCATCAGAACTTTAAGAGGGGAGGGTGGAGCCTTACAAACTATAACATTAGAGGTCATGGCCCCAAGCTAGGCATCCTAAATAGTTGCCCGATTACCTTCTCTATGAATAAACTTCTAGGTAACAGAGATAGTAGAGGAGAAAAATTTAATATGATTTATATAGTAAGCAATATCCCAAATCACCTGCTTACCAAAATTTAAGATACTAAGTGATGAGCAAATTAGTCCGATGAAGAAAAGATTGGAAGAGATGACCACCGCCATGGCCATCATGGCAAGAGTTCATGGACAGTCCCAGTCACAACAGTTAGCTTCTCCAGAAGTCAACCAGGAAAAGATAATTTATATTACTGATTAAAGGAGAGAAGTTGCCTCCACCAATATGTATGATCAACAAAAGAAGGTTTCTCACCAAGTGTAATACCAAAAAAAAGATATTAAAAGTTGTTTGAACAACAATTTTGGGAGGCCATAGCCAAATCTAAGGGTGGTGCATTGATTTCAATAGGTGGAACTTACCCGGAGGAGTTCGATGTCTTACCCTACCCTAAGTGTTTTATGTCACCAAACTTTAAGACGTTCGACATGACCAAAAAATTTCTACAGCATGTAGCACATTTATGAGCCAGTTGTGGCAACACCAAAGGTAATGAAGCCTTACACTTTCATCGGTTTGTCAGCAGCTTGTCAGGGATAGCATTTGATTGGTATGTCGTGTTGCCCAATGGATCAGTGAAGACATTCACTGAATTAGATCAATTGTTCGTGAAGAGATTTGCTGGAGCACAACATCATGTTACTATTAAAGATCTCATAGTGGAAAGGGAAAAGCCTAACTAAACTTTGGTGGACTATATCTTGAGGTACACAAACCTAAGCATGAAATGTAAGCCTCAACAACAAGAATAACATGCAATTTAGATTCCATTCAAAAGCTTCCATGGGACAGTAGCTTTCATGCTTAAAGGACTCACCATGAAGTCCTTTGAGAAGCTACTAAAAAAAGACAGCAGTCTACAAGAGGAAATTAAGCATATGGATTCCCAAGAAAAGTCAGAAAAGTATTGGACAACTAGAGTATTTAAGAAGAAGTCCAGAACGGTGGCAACAGTTGATAAGGCAAAGCAGCTGATAAAGATAGGCAAAGCATTCTCATTAGAGTTCCTAGCAGTTATCACAACATACTCAGCCTAAATAGTAGATACAACTGTATGGCCAGTCTAGCCAACAGTCACACTAGGGAGGACCACACCGGATAAAAGGTAGATGAGTTTCTATTCTTTCAGAATGAAAAAAGAGAGTGTGTTCTTTCAACGATGAGGTTGTGCCAAAGATGCTTAGATACTTAATGAAGAAGCCTGAGTTTAGATTGCCCGAACAAAAGAAGCCAGAAGAAGCTGACAAAATAGAGCATCCCGATTTCTGCCCCTATCATAGGATGTTGGGAAAATAAATAGAGGGATGTTTCATTTTCAAGGATTGGCTTAAAAGGAATTTTAAAGAGGGAACTATAACCTTCCCGAAGGAATACTTAAAAGAAACTGAAAGAGGTTCTGTAAATATGATTTTAGCTGAGCCAATAACTATGATAGAGCCGTATTTAGAGAAGTATGGATGGAACATAGTTTGGAGAAAATCATCTAAGAAAATACTAGATCAGATTCAGACCGCTTCAGCGCAGGCAGCCGTCCAGAGTCTACAGCCTGCCCAACCCAAGATAGAGATCTCACCAGAGAAATTTCCATCATGAAGAATGATAGTGTGCAGGGTAGGATAAGGGTTGTCTCTGTTAAATTGGCTGTTTTGGATTCAGGGAAGAAAATCCTCGACCCCTTCACCATGTATGATTATCTTTTTGTGAATATAATAATTTTACTTTCGGCTTCATTCTAATTGTTTCTAGTGATAACATAACTGATTTTGGTTAATATAACTTCAATCTCGATTCCTAAACTGATCCTCAAATTGTACTTAAGTTTGTGGAACTCGTTAACAAGAATGAAAAAGATATCGACAACACCAGTTACGATAATGTTGGGAGTGAGGAATCAGTCCTCGAGTACCACGACACACCAGTCACCATCAATTTGGATCATTTTGATGAAGAAGAGACATTGGGAGTTTTAGCTACAGCATCTCAAGAAAAAGAAGAGATTATATAAATAAATTTAAGAAGTGTGAAGGTATTACCTCCAAGAACAGCTCCAATGTATAAAGAGAAACAAATAGTCACTTGAGAAGAGCTACTTTCACCTTTGACAGTGGAAGAGACACATAAAAAAATAAAGATTTGAGCATTATACAAAGTGGATTATAACATACTAGCTCATCTTAGGAGGTTTCCCGCCAAACTAAGCATCTACGATGCTTTGATCCTATTAAAAGAGATGAGAAAGTCTTTGGTTACAGCCTTGCTTGACCCAGAGATTTGCTTAGCTCAACTGGCTAGCACATCCTCAGATGAAGTTTGTTTGCTTAAAGAACATCCAGGGATAACCTTCACAGATGAAGACTTGTTACTCGGTACCACCAACCATAACCAACTGCTTTACATCTCTGTTAATATTGGCAGATTTGTATTGTCCAGAGTTTTATTGCTCGGTACCACCAACCATCTACGAACATTGACATACTTAGACAATGAGGCACAGAATCTTACAACCAATAAAATTATGTTAAGATGATTTATCCAAACGAGAGAAAGAGCCCATGGATCCATTACACTGTTAATGAAAATTGGAGAACTAGTAACAACCGCAAAATTTCATATCTTTGCTGCAAAAACCTCTTTCAATGGTTTACTTGGACAACCATGGATTCACGAGCATAACATGGTTCCATCATCTTTACACTAGTGCATCAATTATTTTAAAGAAGGGCAAGAAAATTGCATGAAGGGAGATTTACAGGCATTTTTAATTCACGAGGTATGCATCCATGAAGATGGCGCCTACTATGCACCTCCAAAGAAGATTTTCTTTTCTCTTAAAGTTGTGTCAGACAAAATGCGAGGCTCAGAGAAATCACAAGAGCAATGCCATGCAACTTTGCTTCAATGATCTACTACCATTTCTTCACAACGAGCTGGTAGAGATTCTTTCAGTCCATACTCCCGAGATCAAGGTCGATAATGTGGACGAGGAAGAACCAACAAGATTGTTGAACGGACTAGGCTGACCATCAGCATTAACCTGGAAGAAAGTTCTAATCAAGAAAGCTTCAAGGAAGAAATGATGATGATAAAACAGAAGAAACCTCAGTTAGAGATTTCTTTGGAAGATGTACAGAAGAGTTAATACAAGTCAATGTATGATTAGATCAACCACTACGTGCAAGCCATGACCCTTACTCCAATATACTCTCAAAATATTGAGCGTTTAAAGGTCAAGGAAGTCTATAATGTTGGTTCAAAATCGATCAATTTTTACCTTAGTTCCCACTCTACTAGTTTTGAAAATCATGTAAATTTGGAAGAGGATTCTAATGAATTAACGGACTTACCTTTTGGTTTCCTTTCTCCTTGTGTACAAAAGTTAATTCAATATGGATATGTGACAAAGCAAATGCCAAAAGATATGCTACAACTTCTTGAGAAATTGTGGAATGTTAAAATTCAAACTCCTAATTCAAAAGAGGGTCTCCTATTTGGTCCTATAGGACCAATCGATTACTCGGATTTTTGCATGGTCGTTACTAGCGGATTGGAAGAGAATTTCCTTGATATGATGACTCCGAATATCAGATATTATATGATGCTTCATCAAAATTTTAAGAAGAAATCAAATCAACAGTTGATGAATTGAAAGAAATCAACATCAGGACTGAGGAACAGCCCCGATCCACCTTTATAAGTTCTCTACTCAACGAGGAAGAATCAACAGAATTGATAAATTTATTGTCAGATTTTAAAGATTTCTTTGTTTGGAGCTATGTTGAAATGTCAAGGATATCAGCAGAAGTTGCAGTTCACAAACTCGGGGATATGACCCTAGTAATACAAGTTCCTAGAAGAATGTGCCTCAAAATAGAGCAACAAGTCATTACCGAGGTAAAGAAGTTAATAGATGCTAACTTTGTTTGGGAAGAGAAATACTATACATGGTTAGCCAACATTGTACCATTTAAGAAAAAGAATGGAACAATTCATATTTGTGTCGACTTTATAGATTTAAATAAAGCATGTCCAAAAGATGAGTTTCCCTTACCAATATCAGAATTGATGGTGGACATCGCTTCGACACAAAAGATTTTCTCTTTTATGGATGAATCATTAGGATAGAACCAAATCAAGATAGCTCCGAAGGATGCAGTACTTACAACATTCAGAATGTTGATCAGGATATTTTGCTACACAATAATGTCATTCAGATTGAAGAACGCACGAGCAACGTACTAACGAGTTCACAACCAAGTAGAATGCTATGTGTAGGATTTTTTTACATGAATCTCAAATTCTTAATACTTCAAAAATACAATTTTCTTTACTTTAAATAGAAAAACATAGTCTTATCTTAGCATACCAAATATCTTTAACATTACAATTGATCTTTATTAATAAAAACATTTACCTAGATTTACCATAATATTCATAAACTTAAGTATAGTCATTTAAAGTTTATTCTTAATATCCAATGTCATGTTAAATTAATTTTTAAAAATTTTGTTACTTAAGGAAAAATAATATTTAGTTTACCTCTTTATAGAATGAATTCTTCTTCCCTCCAAACTTAAGTTCTAAAGCATTTTAAAAATATTTTAGTACAAAATTCATTTGGTGAAAGATAACAGCAAGTGCATGAAAATAAAAATAACATGTAGGGGATTTTTAACTATGAATCTGGGTTGTGGTATACTACATGCACTAACTTTAGAAATACACACAGGCTTTAAAGCATTAAACGAGACATAATATATCCTATAGAATTTGCTGAGATTTAAAAATAGAAACAAAAATTGAAAATACTAAAAATGCAGAAAAAGTAGAAATCTACTGTTACTATTACAATTTTAAGCCCACAACACAAAAATAAAAGTTTTTACTACAACTACTTCAAATGTCAACCAAACAAAATCCATACAACGTACAAACAAACAAATAACAAAACAAATAAACTAACTCAATAAAATATCAATCTTCCCCACCTTTCTCATCATCATCATCATCATCTTCTTCTTCTTCTTCTTCTTGATCATCATCATCATGAATAGGAGTATATGGAGTAAAGCTGGGGCAAGTAGGAATATAGACATCGTATTCTCCCGTGAGATACCTCACCAAGGCATCCTCAAACGCAATATCATACTGAGCTTTCCTCTGCTGATACTAATCATTATAAGCTTTTATTTCTATGATCTCTCCAATATGATTCTGAATTTTTACTATATCCAATTATTGAATCATGAGTTGGTCCATAATATTTTCTAATGTTGCAGGGCAAGAAGTAGATGCTCCTACAGCTGATGTAGAGGGTCTATCACCTCTTCCACCCCTAGATTCAATAAATGATTAAACTCTCTGAATGTTATTCTTCCTGATAGGATTTTTTGGTTGTAATCTTTCTTCATTTTTATGGGACTCTACTCTTGGTTGCTCACAAAGAGTGAAATTCAGGGCAGGGTAACCCAAACCACAAGCTGTAGAGCTCTTAGCTATACTATGTGCATGATGAACTAGAAGAGCACCAACATTTATTTCTTTCATGTTCTGAATGCAATAATTCAATTCAGCTCTATACTTCATTACATCTACAAGATGATTTGTTGGTAGTAATCTAGCAGAAATGAAGTGGTGTCATACCTTTGACTGGCTAGTAAACATGGAAGCAGAGAAGTTAATTAACTTATTATTTTTAATCCTCCATTGTCATTTTCCATAATTCAAGAAGGCAATCACTTCATCCAGTGATGAATCATTCATCATGAAATACATTCATCAGTACATAAAAAACATTGATTCTTTCTGCAGTAAATTCAACTTGCTTACCTCTCACGAGAATATGATTGTCATTAATAAATCTCAAGTTGGCATAAATCTCCTGATTCATTGGCACAATTGCTACTGCAGTGAAGTAGCAAAACCGTTCCCAATTTCTGGCAAGCATCAACCTCTCGATCTCGCCACCCGGATTAGCGAATGCCCGCTCCTGGATCAATCTTCTCGACTTGATATGAGTGTTATAATTGTGTTGGGTCTTCAAATTAAAATTTTTTTCTTGCATCAAAATCATCAATTCTTTGTCTCTTTACTCGTGAAGCCATTTGAAATTCTATCAAAATTCTAATAAATTCCAAAAAAAATACAAAATAAAAAATCTAACTCCCCAAGTAGGATTATTTGGTAAGAAACTTTTCACCATGAGTTTTCTTCATGCATTTTTATAAAAAATCCCAATTTTTGGATTTCCATATTGTATGAAAAATCCATGGTAAAATTTTTTTTTCTAATTTAAAGTGAAGCTCTTACCAAGAGAAGATGAAATCTACAATTTTTAGCCTCTGAAATCTTCTCTATCACGCCCAATGTGAAGCCTTCGTCCACGTTTAGAGGTAGGAGACGACCCAATTAGTAAATATTGATTTTATTGTGAGATTTTGTAAATTTTTTTAGGCAATCTGGTATTTTTAATAATTTGGCGCATCATGCGCCAATCTGAAGCATCATGCACCAACTCTCTGTAATTCGGAGCATCATGCAGGCACCAATGCCTTAATTTTTCTAGATTTTGTTTTCTGTAAAAATTTGCTCCGTACCACTTTACATCTTCCTCTAGTTAGCTCAAATGAACCCTTATCATCATGATTAAACATTACTCAAACTTCAATTTTTCACAAATAACACAAAACTCACTTTTACATATAAAATCTGCTCTATTACAAACTAACATTTTTCAAGCCAACAAACATCTAATTCAGTGTTGATAGAAAACCAAAACATCCTAACACTGAAATCTAAACATCAAAATTTCAAACATAAACATCAATATTATTTAACAATAAAATCAAATGCATTCCAATAAAACAAACAACTAAAACGAAAAGTACTAAATAAAACATTTCGTGCATAGATTAAGTTTAAACATCTTCTTCATTCTCGTTCTTGTGGATATCTCTCATAGATTGGTAGTGCACATACAGGTTGTAGAAGGGTTGATAAGGAAACTCATCAGTCGAATCCTCCCCAATCCAAGCATGTTTTCTGAGCATATGTACCAAGCCATCTTCAATGCGACCAATATGCTCAAAATTTTCTTCAAGTATTAAATCCAAGTGATCCAACATTTCAAATATGTTCTCCATTTCATGCATAAGATTTTAAACCTCTTTTTCTAACTTTTGACCCCTTTTAACAGTGCATTAGCACTGAAGTAAGGTTGAATTTGTGATGAATTCTAGGATCCCTGATCCGTCTGTACATTCATATCATTTTCATCTCCCATTTCAATATAGTTACAATAGACTTCTGGATCCATCGACTTCTAAGGAAGAAATACTTTTTTCCAACTCTTGTAAGGAACTTGTGATTGACTACATAGTAGAAAATTAGTATATGTATATCTAAGTCTAGTTGCAGAGCCATTCACAATCAAATCCAAAATCGATTTCATAATGACTGCTCCAATATCAATAGATTTTTCGGTTTGAATACGGTAATTTAAAATAGCACTCTCCTTAGTTACCTTGCTGATTTTCATAGTAGGCAGTCATTCAATGCAATAAAGAAGTGTCATGCCTTAGAGACAGGATTTAACAATGATGACAAAAAGCTAACATTTCCACCATCTCTAGCCTCCCAATTCGCATCTTCATCCGTAAGGTATTGATAGAGTTTGTTTATATTATCACTCGTAGGGTAAAATTTGCATAATGGCAGATAGACACATTTTCAATCATAAACATCTCATTTATTCTTGAAGGAGTGAATTGCACAAACTTGCCTTGCACATAGAGAATTTCTTGTTTGATTTCATGTAGCTTTGGATAAAACTCTTTCACCACATGGACGACTACGACCGCAGTAGTCTAACAAAGCACTTCCCAATGTCTCTGCGCAATAGTCTCTTCAGCTCGAGTAGTCCGTGTATTTAATCCTCAATTCACAAAGCCCTATTATTTGATTAGCCTCTTTTTCACTAAAACACGATCATGCAACTTCTGTGCATCAAAACTGATGAACTTCCTCCAGTTGAAAATCCCAAATCTAGCAGAATTTTTAGAGTGGGACACCTTTGGAATTGAAATCTAATTACTCCTCTCTCGTTTTCCACCCTAAAATTGACATTGGAATCAGTTTTTTGGAGTTTTAAAGGGAAGAACCCACCAAAAACCTCCAAAAATTTCCTTTTGAAACATTTAAAGTCATTTTTGTCCCAGTGGTGCATCATGTGCCAGCTCTCTAGAATTTGGTGCATGACCAAAGGAAAATATGTTGAGATTTTTATACCTATTTTATACTGTTTTTGATGATATTGTACTTTAAGGAAAGGATTTTTTATTTTTTGTTGCATGAATGATAAATTAGGGTCATTGGAGCAAAAAGATGCAAAAAGAAGCGAATTTGGAGCGAAAAGGACCAAGATGTGAAGAATTGAACTAGGGCGACGACAGCGCCATAGTCCCCGCCGATGGCAAGATTTTCCCAAGACTCCAGAATTAATTTATTAATATGGTCCACCGACGACGCCCTCGAGGCCGTCAACGGTGAGCTCGGCAGTTATGCCCAATCAGGCTTTGGATAAGGCCAAATTTTAAATGTATGCTTAGGTAACTCTTGGGAAAGCTCATCCACAACTTTAAAAGCTATTTTGGCCGAAAATTAGAGAAGTCCTGGTGGTTAGAAAGGTTACAATAGTTTGTAAAATTGTGAGGAATTCATGGAGAGATTGTAAGAGTGGAGGGAAAGTGAGAGATTTCTTCCTCCTTGCTGCTTCAAAGAGGAACTATGTGTGNGATTTGAACTAGGGCGCCGACGACGAGACCAGCGGCGCCGACGGCGAGATTTTCTCGATAGTCCAGATCAAATATTTTATTAAGCCCGCTGACGGCGCCCTCGAGGCTGCCGACGGCGAGATCGGCGGTTATCTCAATAGGTGCATTAAATGTGAACGATTTTTTAAGGGATGCTTAGGCGACTCTTGAGAAAACTCTTCTACAACTTTAAGAGAAGATTTTGGCCAAAAATTGGGAGAGGTTCAGCAAATTGTAGAGAGCCCAGAAGAGTGTAGAGAGTTTACTTTAGGGGAATTCTTCGAGAGATTGTAAGAGTGGAGGGAAAGTGAGAGATTTCTTCCTCCTTGCCGCTTCGAAGAAGAATTTTGTGTGTTGTAAAGAAAGGAAGAGATTCAGAGTAACTTCGAGGAGTTTGCTTGGGGAGGAATTAGAGATAAGTGACATTTATTTCTTGTAGTTTGTATGACTTTGCTTTTATATATAAATTCCGAGTTTTATCGTATCTTCCCCATGTTCTAAGTAGTTTTCTTTGTCTTGAGATTTTGTGAAATGGTGATTTGAATTGGTTGAGCCTTAAAAATGTTAAAGAAGTTGTGATGATCTTTTCACTTCGATCTTAGTTTACTTTCAATCTGGTCAATTGANTCTTACTTTCAATCTGGCCAATTGATTTGTTAAAATATGTTAAGTTTTACAACTAAAGTGAAGAGACATCCAAGATTCATGGAGGTCAAAGTCCTTGGAAGTTGTGTGCAAATAAATAGGAAAATAATATTATCGGGTGTAGAATTGAAGATTTTAGAGTGACAGACTAAAATCCTCAATTCGGTCCTATCATTTGGGTGNCTTTTGTTGTATATGAGATCTGAGTAGTTTTTTCTGTCGATCTCCTTGTCTTGAGATTTGTGAAATGGTAATTTGAATTGGTGAAGCCATAAAAAGTTTAAGAAATTGTGATGATCATTTCACTTTGTCCTTAATTTACTTTCAATCTGACCAATTGATTTGTTAAAATATGTTGAGTTTTACAACTAAAGTGAAGATTACATCCAANATGAGATCTGAGTAGTTTTTTTTGTCGATCTCCTTGTCTTGAGATTTGTGAAATGGTAATTTGAATTGGTGAAGCCATAAAAAGTTTAAGAAATNACGTGAGAGCTCTAAAGTGAGAGTCGATATCCTCCCAGCCTAGCCACAGATTCAGTAACCAATAGGATTAATCAATTTTCTTTATGTCTGGACCAAAGGGTAAAAAATATGTATGCTCATATTTGACACAATCCAATTTGAACTGATTCACTTTATCCATTCACTTTAATTTCTTGACAAGGAGAAAGATGTTTTCTGATATATTGAATTTCACATTAGAAACTTTATTAGTATAATTGGTTATTTAAAGAGTTATTAAAATTACATATTTATTTCAATTGTCTATAGTGACAGATAAGCAATTTGAACTATATTGTTGTGATTAAGTATTGATTTTTTAAAATCTTAGTTCGTAGCCTCTAATATTACTCCCTGTGGGATTGATATCCAGAACTTTATTAGAGTCATGTATTACTTGAGCGATACGTATACTTGCGTTGATAAGTGTGACTTTGCAATTATTGAATATTTTATACATCCATCTTTATCGAATCCATAACTGTAATTAAGTTTTGGTACAGTTGCTGAGGAATTAAATCTTTTAGCAGCAGTATTAAATCTGTCCATATTTATCTTATATTTTAAGCATATATAAAGTCGCTGTGAAGTTTTTGGCGCCGTTTCATCCATATTTATCTTATATTTTAAGCATATAAAAAGTCACTGTCAAGTTTTTGGCGCCGTTGTCAGGGAGTGATTGAGTGAGTACATATTTATCGAATCTATAGCCGCTGTCAAGTTTTTGTTGCAGTTGTTGAGGAATTAAATCTTCTAGCAACAGTATTAAATTCTTGCATTTTTAAGCATATATAAAGTCGCTGTAAAGTAGCATTGACATTTGCGTCTAACTTTTTTTATGATTGATTTAGCGACTATAATCTTTGTAGTTATAAATTTCCGTCAAAAAACTGACCAACAGAAACTTAGCAGTGTATTTTGCATTCGCTAAAGGTCGATGTAAATTTGTGTTGACATATGTTTGCCGTAAATATTGCGACGCCATATATCGAGCTGGTGATTGTGAAGTTTGCATCCGATTTCTGATACTATTCTGATGCAAACATGTGAAAAGCAAAAAAAATACAAAACAACGATTAGATTTTCACATATCTGCACATAATAAATACATGCATCATGATAACTTATATATCATCATAATTGAAAAACAAATCCAACATATATAAAAAATGATACCAATTTTAATTAAAGAAATACATATTTATAAGTTTGAAATTCACAATTACAAAAAAATGAATGTTCATATAACTATAAAGGAGAAAAAAAACAGCATCTATGAGAGGGAACATCATCAAACACATTATGAGAATTCTAATCATGTTCCTCATTCACCTCCTTGTCATCCACATCCTTGTTGACAACACTCATATGTTGTTTTCCCCCATGATTAAACTTCTCTACTAGACATGCTTATCTTCACACATCTATTGAAGTTCTTTATTCATCATGTTGACCCGTCTGACAAGCTCGTCATATTGAGCCTGTAATTAACCAAGGCCACCCACATTAGCACGAAAGCGTTCAGCCTCAACTGCAATGCCCTTTGCTTCTGGGGCATACACCCTTCCCTTAATCTTCCTCGTCGCTTGTGTTTATAGCTCAAAATCATACTGGGTAGTGTTAGATTGGCTACCACTGTTGTTGGTAAACGATGAGGTATGGCTCATCATCTCCATCTCACTTTGTTGAAGCTGCTCATATCAAAGATTAATTGTCATTTTAAATATTAATAGCCACGAAAATGTTGAAAATCATTTTTTACTTGCAGCGACATGCTAAGAGTGGTTGGAGATCCACTGTTGCTTGCCCGAGTGTTGATGCGTCATAACATGTGACTTTGCAGTGGACAAATTTTGATCAAGCTATTTGGTTTGTTTACATGAGATAAAGATATGTATCACATAATTACATAAATATTCAAGTTTATGAATTTTGAGATAATCTTATCAGTCTCCGATAGTGTTATATGTAGGATATCGAACCTCCAATGTGAAGTGCGGCCCCACTGGCACTCTCCGTCATTTTTGGTTTGTCTATTTTTTTCTCTGGTATTCCGAAGAAGTCTAGGCTCTGTTCAAGTCAGCGCAAAAAACCTCACTCACCCACATAGGCCTCTCCCTCTTCTTTCATGTTGTGGTGAACATGTCGCCACGCTGATGCCTACCACGAACCTAAAAAATCTATCAGATTTTCTAGTGAAGCTCTAACAACCAGTAGAATGACATTTGCAAATTAAAAATTATTTAAGTTTCATTAGTATAAAATAGTAGAAATTAACATTCCATTTCAAATTAAATGATCAAACTTTGAACCCTTGGAAGCACATGTCCCGAGTCACAATTGAGATCTGTTTCGAGGAGAGAAACACCTAATCATACTTACTCCTAATGATCTCTGTGATGCTTGCCACAAATTGCTTGGAAGGAAAGAACATAAAATTAAAATATTAGTTAAAACAAAAATCAAGATGAAAATTGAACTAATTGTGACGTTAAAAAAAGACAATTTACGGGCCTCCCTCTTGCATAATACACTATGTCCGAGGTGTTCTCCATCTAAGTTGTGGGAGTTGTTTTCGTTCATTTTTTCTCTCTTTTATTTTAGAAAGAGTCGCCAACTTGTCGATCGTCGTAAACTTCCCTTATTCAAATAAATCTCCATTCCGAATCAGATCAATGATTCAAAGAGGACAGGAACCGAATAAAAATGGACATACGACAAAGCGACAAACAAGAGAAAACACAAATCGTGGAGAGCCTACGTGTGATAAACCTTGCAATGATAGATTAAGAGTGTTTGCCTAAACAAGATCGAGTGAAAGCACCTTAAAACGATATCTGCAAAAGAATATCTACGTAGACTACTCATAACCAGAGAATCAGGTGTAGGTGTCTGTTCTAGGGTCAAAAGCACTCTCAAGAGGACGTATTTCACTTGGTTAATTACATCTTGGGGGGTACCCAAGAATACTCTCGATAAAAGGAGTTTTGTTTGGATTATTGTGAACCTGGGGCAATAGGTACTCAAATGAAGGCTATTACGTGTGGGAACAGTCTCGATGCTTCAAAGCTCGCGCTAAGCCAATAGGCAGAGAGCGAGTCTCTCACATCCCAAATGGGTAACGGCTAATCGACACGCAGGGCCCACGAAGTACTAAATCATATTGACAGGGATATCCCAACACGTCAAAGCACATCCGGGCCAAAGGGAAGAAGACAAATCATCTACAGCTACTAGTACCCTAAGTCTACCTGTCGTGAAGGTAGAGTGATCCTAAAAGATAATTGAACCAACACGTGCTTTGACGTCAAAGGAGCGACAGGGCTCAAAGAGGTTCAACAAAAGGAAGGTATAGTGATCCTAAAAGGTAGAGGTAACTGAGTCGGGGTACCACAGACCCGTCATCTACAGCTACTAGTACTCTAAGTCTACCTGGTCGTAAAGGTAGTCGACCCAACACGTCCTGAAATTCTCGGTCAGTAATCAATGAATTGTGTCATCCATAGGGGATCTCGGTAGCCCTAAGGTCAAAGGAAGGAAACTATATCCTATAACTAAAAGCTGGAGCTCCAGGAGGTGAGACATATACATGCCGAAATGACAAGGACGCCTCAGGAAAGAAAAGAAAGTGGAGGTTTAGCTATAAAGTTGAACGCTCCAAACAAAAGTATTTACACCCCGTCTGGGTCAGGGAGTCTTCTAACATCCTCAGCGCACTAGACAACCACCTATAAAATGTATGATGGGTTAGTCAGATTGAAGAAGCATAGGGGCTCCCCATCGGGACATGCAAATATTATGCAGTTATTTAGAGCGGTCCTTAAGTATTGTGGAGTCCCTATTAATATATGCAGAAAAGTAAATGTTGTAATTTTTAGATCCTGAATATTTTAATCCTAAATTTTAATTATCTTGAATATTTTATTTAGGATCTTGAGAAAATTACATTTTTTGGGTCCTTAATGAGCTTAGATTATATCGTGAAATCCCAAATAAACCACAGAAAGAAACAAGGAAAATACATGCAAGTGCAGACATGCAATATGATGCAAAATGCAAAACAAGCCAAATCAAAATAATAAAAGGCCAGTGATGTTGGGTTGACAGCATATCCTACAAAAGAAAAAGAGCGGCCGGACTCCGCATATACACGCCCGGTCATAATTCTATACATAAATATAAAATGCATAATTAAGATACGGGGCACGAACATCTTCTCCTGATCCCCTCTATGTGGTTCCCACGCCAAACGCCTCGAAACTCATGCCCGTATTTTATTTCTGCTACAGGACTCTCATAAACTCTAAAAAGTACATAGGAAAAGAAAAGATTCAATCCTGCATGAAAACGAGTGTTAGCGGGAAAGCTCACTTGCAAATAACGTATCATGAGTCATGCCTTAAAAGTGGAGGAGCTAATAACATCTACAAGCAAAAGAAACAAAAATCATTACTTGCTCCCCTCATAGCGATACCTGTGTATGTGCATATAAATAGGCATGACTCCCTGCATAAGAACGCCCTAACACACTACCATACTTATGCAACATGCAGCAAATCACAAGCACAATGCAAAAGAAAAATGTCTGGCTAGGGCAACCAATCCAACAGAAAATAATAGTCAGACATCAAAAAGACTACCTAGCACCCTAAATCCTAGCCTAGCACACAATCTAACGAAAAGTGCGTTAACCTAGTATCTAAATGCGGGATAATTCTGGGTATAGTATGACTTCGATGAGGTCGTCATACCGGCCCCATCCTAAAGATCCGAAGGATCTAAAGGGTGTCACGAAGAGGGGTGGCACGAGTTACATATATTAGATCTTTAGCACAGTCATACTCGCGTCAATCTCGATGACTTAACTCACATAGCTCATCGGGATCAACACAACAATCAATGCTCGTTAAGGCATCGCGACCAACATGGGGTCAGTCTTCTAAAGAGCATGACTCGCTACCCATGCAAACATGCAAATGCAAATGCAGACAGTCATGTGATAGAAGTGATGAGTGTACCGTGAGGCAGTGACTCAGGAAAAGATGGACATACCTTGAAAACAACGGCTCGAAAAAATGGGTGTGACGTAGTGGCAGTGATCCGAAGGGTGGGCGTGCCGTGGAGGCAGCGACCCGAAGAAAGTGTACCGAGGCGGCAGTGACCGTAAGGGATGGGTGTGTCGTGGCAGTAGCAGCCCGAGGAAGGTGTGTCGAGGCGACAGTGACCGAAAGGGATGTGTGTGTCGTGCGACAGCGGCTCGAGGAAAGTGAGTCGAGGCGGTAGTGACCGAAAGAGATGGGTGTGTCGTGGTTGCAGCGGCCCGAAGAAGTGCAACACAAGCAAATGATAATGATCATGGAAGCTAACACATACAAACATACAAACATATGATATAATGCAAAAGCAAATAAACATGCAAGTAATCGATCAACAAGTCTGTGTTTGCCGGTAGAACCAAACTGATCAGTCTACCGAGAAAGAGTGGCTGGTCGAACCAAAGTGAGACGCTCATCGAACCGGGGTGGTCGATTGAAGCGAAGTGAAAAGCTTGTCGGGCCTGGGTGGCTGGTCGGAGCGAAGTAAGATACTCGTCAGGCCGGGGCGGCCAATCAGAGTGAAGTGAGAGGCTCATCGGGTCGGGGCGGCCGATTGGAGCTAAGTGAAATGCTCACCGGGCCAGGGCGATCGATCGAAGCAAAGTAAGATGCTCACCGGGTCGGGGCGGCCGATTGGAGCTAAGTGAAATGCTCACCGGGCTAGGGCGACCGATCGAAGCAAAGTAAGATGCTCACCGGGTCGGGGCGGCCTATTGGAGCGAAATGAAATGCTCACCTAGCTAGGGCGGCTGGTGGGAGCGAAGTGAAATGCAACATGCACCAAGCAAAAATGCAATACACAGTAAACCAATATGCAGGTAATAAATTGGGCTCGTGCGAACGACTTCACTTGGGAAACCTAAGGTTTAGACCATTGGATATGCGGCATCACCACCTCTTACTCTGGTGAGGAAATGTGGGGAGTTTCTCCCCTGATCTTGGAGCTGGAAACTCTCCACAACGTCGCGAAATGGGATAGCTACAAAGCTTTTCCTACCTTGCAAACTCCTCAAGACTTTGCAAAGCGAGCCAGCTACAAAGCTTATCTCACTTTGCCAAGTCTGACCTCCCAACTTCTTCAAGTAAAGTTGGGGAATCCAAANATAATTTGGAGGAGATATAATATAAGGAGAGATCCAATAATTAACAATTACTTGTCATATGGGAACAGCACTTAAATCTAAAACCCATGATATAACAGAAGATACAACTACAATGGACCCAGAGGAAAAAGCAACACGAACTATAGTGAGAGATGTAAGAGATTTTTGAAGCAGTTGATCATAGTCGTCTTAGGAAAAATAATTAACAAATTTGAAAAAGGAAGGACCATAATGAGTGGACAGGAGTAGATGGAACTAGACCAGTNAAACTATAGTGAGAGATGTAAGAGATTTTTGAAGCAGTTGATCATAGTCGTCCTAGGAAAAATAATTAACAAATTTGAAAAAGGAAGGACCATAATGAGTGGACAAGGGTAGATGGAACTAGACCAGTAATGGAAACATGTTGGGTAACGGAGGACTAGTTGAGCATTTGCCACATCGTTCAAACGGATGATTTGTTCAGCTGCAATGAGGCCATGGAAAAAATACATTATGTTATGGCCACAAATACCACCAGTCCGGACAATGCATCCAAGACTCCAACTTCCACCCTTAATTTTGGCCATTATTGATTGATGAAGAGCCAGAGGTTAAAAAATTGATAGCTAAATGGTGCAAACAGGTTAAGAGGGAGTAGTCACTACGCTAAGAACCATAGAATTTGTCACTAATTGAGATTGCACAACCAACAATGAGAGATGCAGAGCGGAGACGAATTTGGCAACAAGAAATAATTCATTTTGATTTTTGTCAAATAATCAGATCAATAGTGAAGTGGCTTAACAAAAAATAAACATAAAAATCATTTCTAAGTATGTTATAGCATTCGTAAATCTGCATATCAATTTGTTTGAAAAAAAAAATCTCAAAATAGATAGTGTACATGAGAGAAGAGGTTTTCCTAAAGTAGGTGGAATATAGAATCTCGTATTATTTTAGGGGTTATTTGGTGTTTACATCACTGCAGTACTGCAAAAGGAATGCCAAGGGTTTTAAAAATTTTAATGGTTCGTTGAAGAAAAAGAAATGCAACATAAAATTTTAGAGAATTCATAACTCACCCTTCAATGTAATTTCCAGGGCTATACGGTTTGCTAAAAAAAGGAATGCAGTGTAAAAATAATGCACTGTAGTTGAAATATAGTGTATTTAAAATATTTTGAAATTGCTTGGTTTGGTGTAAAATAACTACAGAAGATTACTTTTTGTGTTCGGTTTGGAGAAATTGAAATCAATGTAAAGCATGTTTGGCGATGGCGGAGAAGTAGAAAAGTGATGACAGGTGGTTGAGTCCAGTGACGTTAATGGATTTGATGGAGAGGACAGTCTTTAGTTTTCAGTGTACTAAAAATGTGGTCAATTTTAACGAATTTGGAATACACCAATTTTGAACTGCATGATGAATTCCAGATTTACCACAATTTTACACTGCATTTCTGTTTTATTCAATCAAACAACAAAATTTTAAGACCCTGCATTTGATTTACTTTACAAAGAAATGCGATGAAGCAAATAACATTTGAATGAGTTCAAAACTCGACTCATTTGACCAATTTTCAAATATAACACATAGGTCGCCACACGTGAATATTTTGCCACATGAAGCCGCTGTTAATTGATGTTGTCGTTGTCGTTGTCGTTGTTAATTGACTTATGTTGTTGAGCTTTTCGTTGATTTGATTTTACTTCAAATCAAATAAGAAAATATAGTCTCCTACATTTGTTTTATGCGTAAATAATTAGCTTTAACACATTCCAAATACAAAATATTTGAAAAACATTGCTTTTATCCTATTATACATTCCTTATTTTAAAAAATAAAAAGCCTCTTAATAAAGTCTTGAACCATGATCTTAGGGGCAATGAAGAGTTCAAAACTATTGAGTAGCACAATAAGATAATATAGGCAGATAGTTGCCAGTTTGTAAACTTAGAGTCATGACAATTGTGACAATTAACAATAAAGTGAAAGGCCTTTGACAATATAAGATAAGTTGGACCATTAAATTTGATGGTGGTGTCAATAATGGAGGACATTTTAAGCCATTGAGAGGTGACTGAGAAGACAAAATCATGGGAGGGAGCGAGATGAAAAATATGAGTTAACTCAAATTATAGAAAATGAAGATTGGTTGATGTGGAAAGTGGTTGGAAAACAGTAAAAATGCTGATAGCATGTGGTTGTCAGAGAAAGGGCGTAGTGGGTAAGCTAAAGAATGAGGGCACAACACAATAGAAAAACAACTATTTACCAAAAAAAATATCAACAAACTTTTCACTAGTTTTTTATGCCGTATAAATTCCAGAAGTGCTTATCAGAGGTGGAATTCCCTCAAAAATATGCCACTTTCTTGGATAAATTACTAGCAAAAAATCATATATTTCCTCTTTGTTTAGCATTTTTTTAGCCCCAACCCTAGCAACCACTCTATGTGCATGTTCTTTCCTCGGACAACCTTGAGCCTGGTCCCCTTGTCGAGCAATTGTCGCCACCTCCCTCTCCCCCAAGGTATGATCTATGCCCCTCTAGTCACACAACCATAAAGCTAGTTGAGGTTGACTGCATTTCCCTACTATATATGGTTGATACACCTCTCCTCACATGCATGTTATTATCAAGTCATCATCCTTGCCAATCACTGCATGTTGTAAGCCCCTAATTTTGAATGTGAATTGATCATAATTCATTCATGAAGGTATAGTTCTTTATGACATGGGGCTGGGAAGCGGGGCCAACTGAATTGGCTGCTGCCCGATCCAGCACTGCTGGACCGGCCGACCCCCAGAAGAGGCAGGATTTGCCGCCGAAATATTTCCTCTTTGATTTCCCGTTTCCCCCATATTCCCCTTTCTTTTCCATTACTCTCCTTTTCTATTTCTTGCATGTTCTATTCATTCCTTTTCTATTTTCTTTCTTATTCTGATTATTACATATTTATACTTGCTAATTTCTATTATATGTAGGTAGTGTTCGCTTAGGTTAGAAGTTGTTGATTTATTTTCTGAATTCAGAGTTCACCACCGGCATTTTCTCCTTCCTAGGGATGTATCCGACAACGAGGAGGTGGTCAGGCTGTAACTCGTTTGAGGCAGTGACTATCTTCGTAGTTTCGCTGCTCCTTACTACCGCTGATTCTATCCAGCATCTGCAGGTTGCCATTGATCTCCTCCTACTGCACAAACAGACCCATGTCCTTCCCCTACACCTTCCAATTTGTTGTAGTCGCCCGTTCGGGCTTCCAAATTGTCACAAATTCCTTTCCTACGATCCAAGAGTGTCACTGACTCCTTCACTTGCTTCTAGATTGTCGCAAAGCCCTTTTTTTGTGATTTAGAGTGCCTCAAACTCCTTCACCTGCTTCCAGATTGTCGCAGACCCCTTTCCTGCAATCCTAGGGTGTCGCCAACTCCTTCACTTGCTTCCAGACTATCGCAAGTTCCCCTTCCTGCGATCCCAGAGTGTCTCCACCCCCATTTCGTGTTACCAGGCAGCGCAGAGTCCCTCGTCGGGCTTCCACCAAACAGTTGATTCCCTCCTGCTACTCCAGCAAGCCGCCACCACTCTTCAGCCCTCGCACTATACTGTCGACTTCGCCTTGTGCTTCTCTGCACCTGTCGTCCGCCACGTTGCAGCCCCAGTTGTCCCCCACATTCCAGCAGCCACCTGTACCTGTTGTTGCCCTCCACCTTCCAGCAACCACCTGCACATGTTGCTGCCCCTCTACCTTCCAGAAGTAACCCTCACCCGCTGCTCCCTACGCTTACCTTCACCGGCCACACTTACCTCATTGTCGACGTCCGTGGATACTTCCCTAGGTCATAGTTAGATCTTGTTAGTCTTGTCGTTATGTCGTTATGGTCTTATTTTCTTTGTTATTTCAAATCTTGATTGAATCCTTCGCTATTTGCTTAATAATATGTCTTTCATTAGGTTGAGTTAACACAGGTATCACTTTACTCACCCCCATAGATCTACTAATTACTTCTTTATTCATAATAGGCTATTTAGGTTGGATAGGTATATTAAAGTAGGGCTATTTAATTTTGCAAAGTAACTAGGAATATTTTTTAATTTCAATGGATATAAAGTTGAGTTATTTAAGGTATTGTATATCATATGATGAAATAATGGGGTTGCTACTTTTTATTTCTTAAATCAACTGTCACTCTGCATGACAAAGAAGTATTTGAAAGATAGAATAATCGTTTTCAAAGCCCTTGCAGTCCCTAGTAGATGACCGAGTTATTAAATATCATTAAATCATAGTTGATAAGTGTGCAATGAGTGGTACGGTTCGTGAGATTGTTGGACTTTTAGCTATAGCAAATGAATTTAATGACAATTAATCACAAACTATGAATAAAGAGAATTAACAATCTTGGATGTATAGTGTATTTCTTCTTGGATGGAAATAATTAAAAGTTGAATTTCATAGTGAGTTTAATTCTCTCTTTCTTTCATTGATATGTAAACATTAGGTATTAATTACAAAGAAAAAACGTCGATGTTCTTATTCTAAACACAAGAACCAAATATGTCAAATGTCTGAAGAAATCATAATAGATTTATATTAGAGAGAAGTTCAATCAGATTATTGGTTTTAAATATCATACAAAAAGTTTGAATCACATATTGACATTCATTGTAGTGACTCAACCAAATCATACATACATAGTTAAATTATGAAGAAATCCATACATACAAAGATACTATATTAGGATCCATCGACTCCCAGATTGATACAATTTGGGTGGTACAAGATATTGCAAAGCCTCCTAACTGTAAGGCATAATAATATTATGACAAGTAGAAAGATGTTCAACAACTACTACGACAGACACCTTGCAATTAGAAAATGAAGAAATAGAACACAATGTAATGTGTCTCAAGAATATTTCAATAAATTTATCGGGTTATTAAAGGTCATCAATCAATAGATAATTTTGTATCAACCAACTTCCATAAAACCAACAAATTTGTGTGTAAATTAACTCTAAATGCAAAGAACATAAAAGTTTATATTAATAATTATATGTTGTATGATAAAGATAATATCGCCAAAAATGAATGCATACATTACGGATTACCAAGATATAAACAGCAAATTGGGGGTTCGATTTAAAAGGTTACATCATCTAACTCTTAACCCATAATTAAAAAGATTGTATACATCTATGATCTATGTTGAGATATAAGATGAGAGCTAACGGTTTTACCATTTATCAGAGNGCTCTCTCTCTCTCAAACACACACTTGCTTTGACACTCACCTACTCTCCCTCCCTTTAGTTGGATACCTCTCCCATACTCATTTTACANGTTTTTTTGAAAGATTATGAATTAGAATTATTGAACTGATTTAATATAGAAATTGGAATTATCAGATCAATTTTTTGAAAATTTATGAATCAGAGGTATTGAACTGATTCAGTATAAAAATTGAAATTNGCTTCAGTGGAGTGGTCACGACTTCGATGAAAATGACAGTATTGCTCTTGATTCCCTCAGTTAGGTTTTAGGGGGTGAGGCCACTTAAAGGCTTCCTCATCTTTGATAGCCATTAAGACGTTAACACATTATGTGTTGAGTGGTGTATACTCTTTCTTAGTTCGATACTCACTTCGTTGGCTTGCAGGTTGAGGAAGGAGGTCACGATTCCTCTATTGTTCGGACTTTCTCCATTGTGAAGATTGATTATTATCTTCAGTGTTATTCTTGCGCTTTCCTCCAAATTTCTCGAACTGCTCCTTATGTGCGTTGATGACCTCATCTGCAGTGATTTGGGCCTCAACACGGTGGACAAGGTCAGCTTAAGAATGAACTATCTCCCTCATCAGTGATGAGTAAAAAGGTCCTAGGCGGAGCCCCCTAAGGAAGACCCCCCTTAGTAACTCAGGATCCAACCCCGGAATCTGACGGGCTTCAGCAGAAAACCTGTGGAAGTAGTCCTTAAGCGACTCTTCTTCATTTTGACGAATTCCCGAGAGATGGGATGAATCCTTTATGATCCTTCAATTTGCGATGAACTGCTCCACGAATAGTTTGACAAGCTCGTCAAGGGTGTTTATAGTGCCTCATAACAGAGAGTAGAACCAGGTTCAAGCTTGTCCTTTAAGAGTAGTCGGAAATACTTGACACAAAAGCGCATGAGAGGCACACTAAATGTGCATGATAGTTCGATAATGATCAATATGTTCGTAAGGATCGGTTGTCCCTTCATATGTATTAATGTTCGGAAGTTTAAAGCCTGTTGGCATGGGGTGTTGGAGGACCGCATTCGCTGAGGGAGAAGATTCATAGATGTTACATTGAGCGTAGAAGCGATCCTTTATCTCTAAGGGGAACTCTTCTCGGACGATGTGTCGTAGTTCGTTACGAATGCCATTATCTAGATTGGCAGGAAGATGTGGCGATCTCGGGTGAGCTGCACGAGATGGATGAGTGGAACTTGCGGTATCTAGGAGTTCGTCATCACGACCTGACAGAGGATGCATTCCTTCTTGAGGAGGCGGGCCGGTATGAGTTCCTCCAAGCTGTATGTTTCTCGTACGTCGCAGAGTTAATGGTGAACGAATTTCATCCAATGGTGTAGGCAGCGACTGTTGAGTCCCACGTAGGAGCTGTAGGATCTCTAGTTCTGACTTCATTCTACGCACTCGATTTTCTATTGAAGGACCCGAAACACCTTCATTGGCGGGATAACGTCTTCCAGGGCGAGAAGATGAAGAAGCATGCCGCCCTTGGTTTCGTGACTGCTCCCGGGAACGATGGGTGTGGAGCGAGATGCTCCATTGTCACAAACATTGTGTCTGGTGGTCATGTAGTAAACTGCGTGAGTACTTTAGTTGTGGGATTGAAACTTTCCCACAGACGACGCCAAACTGATACGTGCTAGAAAATTCGCAGCAGTAGTGTAATGAATTATCGTCTTAGCATTGCACGAGAATTCAACACACACACTCAAATGAAAGTGAAAACAACCAGTGATGACACCAGAAGTTTTTATGTGAAAAACCCGTAAAGGGAAAAAATAACGGGGTCTGACCTAGTTATAAAAATTAAATATATGTTGATGATTACAACGACCCCTTATCTCACATACGGGAAATAGTTACTAGATTTTTCAAAGTACAACGTTAGCTAACAGCGTCTAGTTGGCGGTGGTCGACAAAGGTCGGAGATGATCGACGATAGTCAACGACAATTGATGACGGTCGGTGGTGGTCCACGGAGGTCGACGGTGATCGGCAGTGGTTGACGGTGGCCGGCGGTGGTCGAGAGGATGTTGGACTTGAGCTATTTCTCAAAACCTCAAGTTTTCTCTTAAACCTCCTCCCCTCATGTGAGGGGCGAAGCTCTATTTATAGTATTTTGAATGCAATTAATGCAGAAATATGAACCATTTTGATCGGACGGTCTATAGAGCTTCCCTTGATTTGTGGCATTTGAGTGCCTTAATGATGTCAGAATTGAGTAATCTTGGGCTCATTGGATTAGTCTTTTCGAGACGCTTGATTCGACTATGAACTCACTTGATTCGACATCAGTTTGACCTTTCAAATGCCTCTAGAAATCTTTCAAGAGTGGTTTAATGATTTGATATGGGCTTGATTTGACTCGGATTAGACTAGTTTTTATATCATTGGGTCCGTCTCATTGAGCCGGTCAGTTTGAATATAATTTTACTGAAATCAGACCTCTGGATGACTTTTAATCCAAGTTTGAATGTTTTTTTGTTCAAAAGATTACCTCGATATCCGTACATGCCTCAAGATTCATGTCAAATGATGAACATTTGTTATTGGCTTATCAAAAACAATAATCAATAATCAATAATTTTTTGGCTGAACATATTGGGAAATGCTTCATGTAGGCATTACGTACATGTGCTCCAAAAGGTTATTTACTTTAAAGCCGTTACCCCCTTCATTAATTACTATCACAGTCACAGGAAATAAGCACGGATGAGACTGCAGTCTTGAGGCAGAGATGACGTGGCCGCGGGTCCCACTGCCCCATGTGGCCTCCCTCCTGTCTCCACCAACTACTGCCGCTCAATCATTATTCACTACCATCCCCTCCCCTCACTCCTCCCAACTCAAAACCCCAACTCCAATCCCCTTACCTCCCTCCTCCTCCTTCCATGGCGAATTCCGATCCCCCCGGCGCCGCCACCACCACCGCTCCCCATCTCATCACCCAAACGTCATCCCNTCCAACTCAAAACCCCAACTCCAATCCCCCTACCTCCCTCCTCCTTCCCCCATGGCGAATTCCGATCCCCCCGGCGCCGCCACCACCACCGCTCCCCATCTCATCACCCAAACGTCATCCNGGAATGTGATGTATTCGACGGTTCTACGGTACAGAAGCGATGTTGAACTTCAACTCATCTTTAAAGTTTCATTCTTCTTTTGGCTAAAGGCCTCCCCCTCTACCTCAAGAGGGGGTAGGGCACTACTTACAAAGTTAAGGAGAGATTTTAGACCACTCCATCGGACAAGCATGAGAGATTCCCTCGATCACACTATATTTTGTGAACATTTTAATGCTTTAATGATATTATAATTGAACGATCTTAAACTCGTTGAATTTATCTTATCAAAACACTCAATTTAACTATTAATTTTTTAGATTTAAAATCACCCGTCTTCCAATTATGCATTACAAGTTTCAAGAAGTGCTTTAACAACTTGATATGAGATTGATTTGACATGAATTGAACTAATTTTGGTACAATCGCGTGGAGCTGATTAGTTTAACTGCTAGTTTGTTGAAATCGAAGTGCTAGATAAATTTTAATCAAAGTTTAAACTTTTCTCACTTAAAAAAATTGGCTCTAACATTATTCGATAATACTTATCTTGAAGTATTATATTTACATTATTTAAATATTTGTTATTTAAATTTAAAACAATAATCAATAATTTTTTGCTGAAGGTCTTGGGAAATGCTTCATGTATGCATTACGTACATGTGCTCCAAAAGGTTATTTACTTTGAAGCCGTTACCCCTTCATTAATTACTATCACAGTCACAGGAAATAAGCACGGATGAGACTGCAGTCTTGAGGCAGAGATGACGTGGCTGCGGGTCCCACTTCCCCATGTGGCCTCCCTCCTGTCTCCACCAACTACTGCCGCTCAATCATTATTCACTACCATCCCCTCCCCTCACTCCTTCCAACTCAAAACCCCAACTCCAATCCCCNATCCCCTCCCCTCACCCCTTCCAACTCAAAACCCCAACTCCAATCCCCTTACCTCCCTCCTCCTTCTCCCATGGCGAATTCCGATCCCCCCGGCGCCGCCACCACCACCGCTCCCCATCTCATCACCCAAACGTCATCCCCAAACAACCAAAACCAGCTATCCCACCCGCCGGCGAAGAAACAGCCTGCAAAGGATCGCCACAGCAAGGTTGACGGCCGCGGTCGTCGAATCCGCATGCCCATCATCTGCGCGGCTCGCGTCTTCCAACTCACCCGCGAGCTCGGTCACAAATCCGATGGACAGACCATCGAATGGCTCCTGCGCCAGGCCGAACCCTCCATCATCGCCGCTACTGGCTCCGGCACCATCCCTGCCTCCTTCTCCACCTCTTCTTCCTCCAGCATCTCCAACGCTTCCTCGCCTTCTACTTTCATTCTCGGAAAACGCCTGCGTGCTGATGAAGACGCTCCTACCAAGGAGGAGTCCGTGGGAAACGGGCCGCCGAGCGGGTTGTGGGCGGTCCCGACGCGGGCTGACTTTGGTGGACAGTTTTGGAGCTTCGCGGCGCCGGAGATGGTTCTCCCGACGGCGATGGGGCGGTATGTTTCGCAGCCGATGGATGAACTGTCGGGGGCTAGAGTGGAAAACTATGTTCCGCTTGCGCAGGGACATCATCTCAATCTGCTTGCCTCCTTTTCAGGGGCGGCGGCGGCTCCGGCGAGTGCCGGCTCTAATGGGAGGCGGGAGGATGAACATCGCTGATTGTCGTACTTGACTTGGTGGAGTAGGGTTTTGTAGGGTTTAGCTTGGCCTTATGCTCTGGATTGACGTTGTTAGTGGATTTGCTGCTTCGTCGTATCGTGTGCTTCATTTTGCGTGAGATTTTTGAGGTTTCAAAGTGGTAGTGTAGTAAAATTGGATGAATGATACAATATTTGGTTCATTCATAATGTTGCAGTTCAAGAAATCAGCCATCTGGAATTGGGAATAATGCTGATGTGTGGATGAATTGGAGTTCAGCAATTTAGTGTTGCAAGTTGCAGGCCGAGTTGGTGGAGGGTTACTGACATCGTTACCCGACCTTTATTGTTGTCTAAAAATTAAGTGATGGTGATGACGGAAGAAACTCTGTTTTAAGCCAGTAAGTTCTCTGTATTGAAGCCTATCTGTATTTTTATTTTTTTTTAGTCAGATGTAGAACATTGATTGTTCGTGCTTAGCAAGCGAAATAAAAGATAAATTGCTGTGAAAATTGATGTTTTTTTCCTTTCTTGTTTTGTCGCTGTGAGCATCTCTGGTGTGGGCTGGCCTTATGGATTTTTTTCAGTTTAATCAGCACCATGCCAATTAATTAGCAATAATTACCACTCTATGACCTGTATTCATTCATGTTTATGCGTACGAACTTCCTATTAACTTGAGATGCTGCTTCTGAATTTGAAAAACTCACCTTTCTTGCTAAAGACCTAACTACATAGTTATTCAGAAAAGTTTCAAGTATTTTGTTTAGTTGAGGTTTCTCTTAAGGCTCAGCACTCATTTCTAGAATAATTTTGAATAGATAATTTTTGAAATTTAAATTTAAATTTTGATTTTTTTTAATTTTTTGCACTGAAACAACTCTAGCTGTGATAATTCTTCGTGCCATGGATTTTGTTTTTCATGTTTCCTTCATTATGACTGGGCTAATGGTGCACTTTTAACATGAATGATTCTTGGCTGGTTTACTATTTCTATAAGAAAGGTAAACTTCTTTTCTTTTGGAATTTACTTTTCCGGTACTTCATTATTTCTATGAGTTTTATGTCCAGAACATTTTGTGGGCGGATTAAACATTTATCTATTTACTTGCTCCATTGTGAAAAGTTCCAAGCAGACTTGAAGTGGTCTGTATTGTGCAAAACATTATTCATGGTGTTTATCTGAATTTGCTAGAATGTTACAATTTAGTGGGTGCCAGATACAGATGCTTCTCTGGAGACTCTGGACGGATGGTCATGATTCCTATGTTTTCATGCTTACAAAAAACTAACTGCATAACTACTGTGAAAAATGCATTCATTTGGCTTATTTGATGTTTCTTTTAGGAGTCAAAAGTAATTTCTTGAATAATAATTTTATATTGAGAGTTTTGAAGATGACGATGATGATTATGATTATTATTATGATGATGATGATTATTATTATGATGATGATGACGATGTCAATTTTAAATATCAAAAACTTAATTGCTCCAATTGAAATTATAAGTACAAAAGTCGAGTAAAACGTAAGGGACAAAAGTGTGATTTACTTTGTGCAATCAAACGGAGCCTTATATGTGATAGACTTCTAATGCGTATGAAAAGGATTATTTAGTAGAATTTTGTCTCTTATTTTCCTTCTTCGTGATTATGTTTCACTTTTCGCATGAATGATTCGTATTTTTGTTTACTTTATTGCTTTAAATAAAAGGCATATTTCCTTGAATTTGTTCTGACTTTGCTTTTGCAATTACTTAATTATTTCCAAGGTTTTTATGCTCAAACCTTTTTATTTGTGTGTGTGCGTGCGTTCTATTTCTTTTCACTGGCTGCATTCTGAAAAGTACCAAGCAGACTTGAAGGTTTTGCTGTTTATGCAAAAACAATGTTGAAGATGATCAACTTAAATCATAATTAAAAGCTCAGTAGTTATTACCGAGTAGAAATTAATTTTGTGGTCGTTTACACACCTTTTCCGTGAATAAGATCCAAATCCACAATGATTAAACACCCTACACTGTGAAAGCTAAGTGGCAATTCACGGGAACAAAAGGTATTATTAAGGTGCAAATCAAGGAAAATTGAAGTTATTAATTGCTGATTAATTTTAGGGAAATTTACATACACACCACACAATTCTTATATCCAACACCAATGCTTGAAAATGTATATTTAACTTTTAAAAAGTAAAAGGAATTTTTTTATGTGATAATAAAGATTTGAGTGCCATGCATATAAATATTAAAATTTAGGCATTGGTGTTGTGCAAAAGAATGTGGAAAACAAAATCACACAACAAAAAAATAATCAAACACGGTGCGATTTACGTTGTTTGATGCAAATCTAACTACGTCCATGGGGAGGGTTTATTCCACTATGAACAAGTGGAGAGAAAGGAAAAATCGGTTGAATTTGAGTTACAACTCAACACACCTTAAATCTTCCATAATTTTTATATAAATAAGAGGGGATTAGGCCACACAAATCAAGAATATTTCAAATATAAACAAAATAATGTAATTAGATCTACACTAATTCGTTTTCATAATATAGAAAAGATCATATGATCAGTTCTCCTCAAATTATGTTACATAACATCAACCTTTCAAATATAAACAATTTCCAATGTACAATCATTAGATTTAATATTTTTTATAATAATCTCCACCCCATCTCTTATTTCTAGATAATTGAGAGATGACAAACAAGTGCTCCAACATCACAACGACTGCACCAAAATGTTTGTCTATATACTCTCACCTCCCAAAAGAATCAATCATGGCGTAATTTTTCATAATGCCAGAATAGACAATCAATCAATCTTGAGCTCGGATGTTCCCTAAGCATCTACAGTATGTGAACTTTTAGATTGGTAATACATTTATGAGCATGTCCGCCGGATTCTTCTTCGTACCTATGTTCTTTAACATAGCATTATCGTCATCAATCAAGTCTCGAACAAAGTGATACTTCACATCAATGTGTTTGGTACAGACATGATGAACTGGATTGATGACTAAGAATATCACACTTTGACTATCATAAAATACTTTTAGACTTCGTATCAACTTTCATGTCATTCAGTGGCCCTACATTTATATCGTTTCTTTCATCGCCTCCGTAACTATCATGCATTCAACCTCCGCAGTAAACAAAATTAACACTAGACTGAAGAATTGACCTTCAACTTACTGAACCTCCTACAAACGTGAATAAATAACCAGTTTTAGATTTGCATCTATCCACATCACTTGAAAAATCTGAATCAGTGTAGCTTACTCACAAATAAGTAATAGATGACTGCCTTTTAAACACTAAGTTGATATCAACTATACCCTTAAGATCTCTTAATATACCTTAGAATACTTTTCACATCATGTCAATGACTCATCCTTGGATAATGCATGAATCTGCTCACAACACTAACTGTTTGTATAATGTTTGATGTAGCATAAAACATGACATATATCAGACTACTCACTAAACAGACATAGAAACCGATCACATATTTTTTCTCTTCCGATCATCTTTAGAACGCTAACCTTAACTCAATTGAAAATGAGATTCAATGTATAGACTCACCACCTTGCTTGAGTCATCAACCCCAAACTTCTTCAACACATTTCAAACTTATTTTCCCTGCGAGCGCCAAACCTTTCCAACTGCATTTTCCTTGAGAATTTTCATGCTAAGAATTTGGTGAGCTTACCCAATTACATCTCAAAATGTTTAGATTGTTTCTTTATCTTTTCAATCTCGATCTGACTAGCAGATGTAATAAACATGTTATCAACATATAAAAAGTAGGTGAACTCACAACTAACCAACCTTTTAATATATGCATAATAATCGTATTGATTCCTTGTGTACTCCCACCCGATCATGAACTGATTAAATTTTTTATACCACTGACGCGGCGACCGCTTCAACCCATACAAATCTTATCCAATCAATATATTAAGTCTTTTGAGGCTTCATATCAAGATTGCTGCAACATATAGATATACTCATACAATTGTCTATCTAGAAACTCAATCTTCACATCAAAATGTTCTAAAATCAGGTTGTATTGTGCTAAAGTCTAAGAGAACTTAGATTAAGAGATGCTTGACGACCGCAAGGTAGTGGGATGGGGGTGAATTCTCTATTTCTTTGTCGTTGGCCGCATTCTGAAAAGTACCAACAAACTTGAATGTTTTGTAATTTATTTCAAAATAATGTTGAGGATGGTTGACTTAAGTCGTATGACAAGCTCATCAATTATTGCTGAGTAGAAAATAATTTGTGATCGTTTACACACCATTTGTGTGAATAAGGCCCAAATCCAAAATGATTAAACACCCTACACTGTGAAAGCAAATTGGTACATGAAGAGAATAAAAGGTATTATTAAGGTACAAATCAAAGAAATATGAAGTTATGAATTGCTAGTTAATTTTAGGGTAATTTACATACAAACCACACAATTCTTATGTATTTACATATCTAACACTTAAAAATTGTTATATTTATAACACTTTGGTGTCATATACCTATGCATGAAAGTGCTTATTTAACTTTTTTTTCGTGATATTAAAGATTTGATTGCTATGATGTAAATATGAAAATTTAGGCATCAGTGTTGTGCAAAACAATTCAAAATACAAAATCACGTAACAAAATACAATCAAACACGTGGTTTATGTGGTTTTGTGTGAATTCGCCTTCATCCTCAAGGGAGGGCCGGGGGNGTGGTGGGGTGGGGGTGAATTCTCTATTTCTTTGCTGTTGGCCGCATTCTGAAAAGTACCAACAAACTTGAATGTTTTGTTATTTATTTCAAAATAATGTTGAGGATGGTTGACTTAAGTCGTAGTACAAGCTCATCAATTTTTGCTGAGTAGAAAATAATTTGTGATCGTTTACACACCATTTGTGTGAATAAGGCCCAAATGCAAAATGATTAAACACCCTACACTGTGAAAGCAAATTGGTACATCAAGAGAATAAAAGTTATTATTAAGGTACAAATCAAAGAAATATGAAGTTATGAATTGCTAGTTAATTTTAGGGTAATTTACATACAAACCACACAATTCTTATGTATTTACATATCTAACACTTAAAAAATTGTTATATTTATAACACTTTGGTGTCATATACCTATGCATGAAAGTGCTTATTTAACTTTTTTTTTTCGTGATATTAAAGATTTGATTGCTATGCATCTAAATATGAAAATTTAGGCATTAGTGTTGTGCAAAACAATTCAAAATACAAAATCACGTAACAAAATACAATCAAACACGTGATTTATGTGGTTTTGCATGAATTCGCCTTCATCCTCAAGGGAGGGCCGCGGGGGGGGGGGGGGGGGNTGCTACTTTACATATATATGTTTGATTTAATAAAGATGTATAGATATAATATTCAATAATGTTAAAGTCGAATATTGTCAACGCAAAGTATCGCTCAAGTAATATATGACTCTAATTGAGTCATAGATATCGATCCCACAGAGAGAAATAGAATGCTACGGACAAAGATTTAATAAAAAGTAATACTTCAACTACAACAATGTTCAAGTTGCTTATCTGTCACTAATAGGCAATATAGATAATTTTGGATAGTAACTAATTATAGAGAATAACGTTTAATTGTGATAATCAATATATAAGAAAGCATCCTTCTCCTTGCCAAGAAATTATAGTGCATGGATAAAATGAATTAGTTCAAATTATATTATGTCAAATAGGAGCATACATATTCTTTAACTTTTGGTCCAGGCATAAAGAACATTGACTAATCCTATGCTTGGTTACTGATTCTGCGGTTAGGCTGGGAGGATNATTGGATGTAATCTTCACTTTAATTGTAAAACTCAACATATTTTAACAATTCAATTGGCCAGANTGCCGACAGCGTGTAAGCAGCTGAAGGAAGAGATTGAAAGGTTAATTAAACAGGGATCTCTTGGTAGATTTGTATAAAACAAACCAGCTAGTATCGATAATGCTCCTACTGGGGGGCAACAAACATCAGGGCAGCAACATGGGGGTCACCCAGTCGTAGGCGAAATTCAAACAATTGTTGGAGGTCCATTGCTGATGGATCAAGTCTTTACCACTATACCTGGTGAACCAATGCAAAAGAAATTGCGCCTTGAGCCTATCACTTTTGATGATTCCGATTTGGAAGGAGTTTGAGTCCCCCACCAAGATCCTCTCGTCATTAGCGTAGGAATTGGCAAGCCCTGCTATAACGTAAAGAGGATCCTGATCAACAATGGGAGCTCTGTCGATGTCTTGTTCTATTCAACTTTTCTCAGTTTAGGATTAACAAGGGAAAGATTTCAACCTATTTACGGACCATTATATGGTTTTGATAATCAACCAGTGACGGTCGAGGGAACAATAAATCTTTTTGTTGTCTTGAGAGATTTTCCTCGACAGATAACCCACTCAGTCCAGTTCATCGTTGTCAAATCAGAATCAGCATATAATGTTATCTTCGGGAGACCACTGCAATCAATCTTTGGCATCATGACTTCTGTAACACACTTGAATATCAAGTTTCCAACCCCAGCAGGGATCAGTTTCGTGCAAGGTGATCAACAAACAACACAATTATGCTACCTCAGATAAGCTCAACCACGCCCATCAATGACACTCAGCATTGAGAACTTCGATCTTTGAGATAAAGATGTATATCAAAGAGCTTTCCCCTGTAGAAGATTCGATTCATGTCCAATCGAGAACGGTACAGCTTGGTTCTTTACTCTCCAATGAATAAAGGTTAGAATATGTAGATCTCCTCCAAAGGAACCAAGATATTTGTGCATGGACCCCGGTCGACATGCCTGGGGTTGACCCTAAAATAATTATGCACTCTTTAAAGATAGAACCAACATTTAAACCGGTCGTTCAGAAGAAGCGCAATTTTGCCCCAGATTGCTTACAAGCTATTGAACAAGAAGTCAACAAGCTTCTCGAAGCAAATATCATACGGGAAGTACATCATCCTGCTTGGCTGGCCAATGTCGTCATGGTGAACAAGTCTAGTGGTTCATGGAGAATGTGTGTCGACTATACAAACCTCAACAAAGCTTGCCCGAAGGATAGTTTTCCCCTCCCGCGCATAGATCAACTCATCGATGCCACGTCTGGACATCAAATGATAAGATTTCTGGATGCATACTCAGGGTACAATCAAATAAAGATGAACTCAATGGACGAGGAGGCCACCTCTTTTCAAACAGATAAGGGCTTATATTGTTATCAGGTTATGCCATTCAGGTTAAAAAATTCTGGTGCAACTTATCAAAGACTTATGAACAAGGTCTTTAAAAACCTTATCGAGGATACAATGATGGTTTATGTTGATGACATGTTAGTAAAAAACTTGAAAGCATCCCAACACATTTCTCATATAGATGAGTGTTTTCAACTCCTTCGTCGATACGATTTACGACTCATCCCAGCTAGATGTGCTTTTGGAGTCACTTCAGGAAAGTTTTTGGTATTCATGGTTACCCAACGTGGAATTGAGGCAAACCCAGAAAAAAACAAAGCACTGAGAGATATGGCACCCCCAATGAACATTAAGAAAGTGCAACGCTTGAATGGTTGTATAGCCGCTCTATCTCGTTTTTTAGATCGTTCTGGGGATAAGTATCTGTCATTCTTCAAGATACTTAGAGGTGCTCAAAACCTTAGTTTTCAATGGACAGATGACTGTCAATTTGCTTTTGAGCATCTCAAGGCATATTTGGCTCACCGCCCCTCCTTTTAAAGCTCGTCCAAGGAGAGATGTTATATATCTATTTGGCTATTTCACCTCATGCAATAAGCTCCGTACTTGTCAGAATGGAAAACTCAATCGAGAAACTAGTATACTACGTTAGCAAGATTCTCTCTGATACAGAAAGTCACTATCCGATGGCGGACAAGACTGCGCTAGCCCTGGTATACATGGCAAGGAGACTTCGTCCGTACTTCCAGGCTCACACTATTGGTGTTTACACGCAACTTCCTTTGAAGGCTATCCTAAAAAAACCAGAAGCATCAGAAAGATTAGTTAAATGATCACTAGAATTGGGAGAATTTGACATCCACTATTTACCACAACCAAACATCAAATCACAAGTGTTGGCCGACTTTGTGGTTGAATGAACAATGCCTACCTCTGATGAACCACCCTCTCCTCTTCCACAGTCACCTCAGTGGACACTATATGTAGACAGAGCATCTAGAAACTCAGAAGCTGGTGCAGGAATACTACTCATCTCCTTAAAAAAGACATTTTTTAGTACGGACTTCGCTTGAAATTCTCAGCCACCAATAATGTTGTTGAATATGAAGCAATTGTCGCTGGATTAAAGCTTGCTATAAATTGTGAAATACGAAACATAATTATCTACACTGATTCTCAACTCATTGCAACTCAAGTAGAAGGACGCTCATAACTCACAACTGGTGCAGTATCTCAGTTTGGTAAAAACACTTCTCGCCCAAATTGAAACATGTCAGCTCATTCATATACTTCGGGAGCATAACACCCGAGCTGATGCCCTCTCCAAGCTTGCAACTTCAACAACTGGAGATCTTTATAAAAGAAGGTCTATTGAGGACATACATTTTCCTAGCATCCATGGCCCATTAGAGATACTGTCTATAGATGATCCAAGGGAGCCATATTGGATGAATCATATCATCTCCTTTCTTTGGGACGGAACACTGTCAGATGATTCTACTACATCAATTCGCATCTGGCGCATAGCTGACAACTTCAGCCTTATAGGGGATGAACTGTACAAGAAGGCATTTGTAGATCCATATCTCAAGTGTCTTCCTCCATCTGAAGCTGATTATGCTCTGCGATAAGTTCATTCCGGAATATGTGAGGAGCATCTTGGTGGCAGGGCACTTGCTCTTAAAATAATGAGGCAAGGCTTCTACTGGTCTACGATCAAACAAGATGCATTAGACTTTGTGCAAAGATGCAAAAATTGTCAACTACACTCCAATCTTACACATGCACCGCCAGTAGAACTCACTTCTTTTCTGAGTCCTTGGCCTCTCGCTCAATGGGAGGTAGATATCATGGGGTCATTTCCGATAGCTACTGACAACGAAAATTTATCATCTTAGTTGTCAGCTACTTCACCAAATGGGTAGAAGCTGAGTCGTTTGCCAATATCACATAAGCAAATGCCAAACAATTTATCTGAAAAAATATCATTTGTCGCTTTGGGCTTCCTGCGAAGATTATCACTGATAATGGGACTCAATTCACTGGAAGGGTCTTCACATCATTCTGCAAGGATTTTTACATTCAGTTGATGCACACTGTTGTGGCGCATCCCCAAAGTAATGAGCAAACAGAGGTGACGAATCGTACGGTACTCAAAGAATTGAAAACTCGACTTGAGAAGGCTGGGGAGCAATGGGTAGAAGAGCTGCACAACGTCCTTTGGGCCTATCGTACAACCGCGCGAACTCCAACTGGGGAAACTCCATATAACTTGTGTTTCGGTACTGAGACTGTTATCTCAGTTGATATCGGAGTTTCAAACCCGCGAGTTAAGAGTTTTGACTCAGATAGAAATGAGGAAAAGCTCCGACAACATTTGGATCTCCTCCTAGAAACACACGATGTGACCCACCTCGTAGCTGCTTCCTACCGCCAAAGAATTGCTCGCCACTTCAACCGGAGAGTCAAGCCTCGACCTATCTCCATCGGTGATCTGGTCTTAAGTAGCATTGAAGCCGTCGATCATGGTCCACAACACAATAAACTATTACCTCTCTGGGAAGACCCATATATCGTGGCTATCATGATCAAGCCTGAAACCTTCAAGCTCAAGTATTCAGATGAGAAAATCCTGCCTCAGACTTGGAATGCAGAAAATCTTCGCAAGTACTATTAGCAACACCCAAAACATGTACTTCACATATGCTATTACATCGCAGTCGATACATGAACAATGAATCTCAAATATTATTCACTTATTTTCCTATACATAAAGAATATATTTATAAAGTGTAATGACACATCCACGAGTCACTTCATGCTCTCGACCCGATAAATGCACGAATTTGGTTGTATCTTAGTCAGAGCACGATCAATCCCAAGGGGGATTTGGTCTAATATCTTCCATATTGGTTAACATCGTCGAGTTTTTACTCTGATAAACAACATTGGATATGTTAACAGTTCTTGGTGGGCTATACCTGACCCCTTCCACACAAGTTTGTAAGTGAGAAATGCTCCGACAAATAATCTCGGATGGGTTAATAAGTCCTTGGTGGACTTCCGTTGGCTCCTTCTATACAGATTAACATCCTCAAGTAATATTCTGATGCATAGCCTCAGCAAAGTTAAAGGTCACTGGCGATTTATCTCCACGCAAACTTTTTATGTGACATTGGACATCCAATGTGTCACACCACCACGACGCGCCACCCAACGTGTCATCGTGACGCACCGCTGCAACGCATTATCACACCACAACGCATCGCTGCGACGTACCACCGTAACTCATTGCGTCTCTACAGCACCCCGATGCAACGCTCCACCGCGACACTGCTTAGCAACTATTAACCGCAAGTCTTCATCTCAAGTCTTCCCCGCAACTCATCGTGTCGCCACGACGCCCCGCCGCAACGCGTCACCACGCCGTACGTCGCATTGCGTCGTCTCCACACAAAGCCACAACGCTTCGCCGCAACACATCGCTCCACTGCAACGTTTCGCTACGACGTACCACCGCGACACATCTGCAACGCATCGTCGTGACGCCCTGTCGCGACGCTCCGACACAACTCGTCGTGTAGACCTGACGCACCGCTGCAACACGTCGTCGCAGCTCACAGTCGCAACGCTTCTCCGCAACACATTGCTCCACCGCAATGCGTCGCCCCGACGCTCCGCCGCAACGCATTGCGTCACCATGACGCCCCGCCGCGACGCTCCGCCGCAACGAGTCACGCCGCACCGCGACGCTCCTACGCAATGTGTTGCATCGTCGCAACGCTCTACCACGACATGTCGCTGCAACGCACCGTAGCAAGGCGATGCCGCAATGCACCGCTGCGATGCACCATCACGACACAGCGCATCGACTCTATCCCCTCTCATTTGGCTCTATTTATAGACTGAAAAAGTGATGTAGCATTAAATACTCATTAATTAAAAAATAAATAATAATAATTTTGTTTCATTTTCCACTCCAAGGCTTGCCTTTCAATGCCGATTCGGCTTCTCTGTTGTTTCCGCCTCAGCTACCGCTCATTTGACATTCTCATATTCGTTTGTGCAAAAGTAATATTAATTATGCATGTACTTAAAAGGATTATCAAATCCATTCCAAAGATTAGCAAAAAGTGAAAAAGCACCGCCTAAAACCAAAAATTATAGATTATATATATATATATATNGGACTCCAAAAGTCTCCTCCTCTTCCTCGTCCTCTCATTTTCGGCCAAAATGTTCTCTTTAAAGATGTGGATGAGTTTTCCCAAGAGTTGCTTATGCAACCCCTCCAAAATCCAGTCTTATCCATTGTACATGTCACATAACCGTCGATCCCGCCGTCGGCGGCCTTCTAGAGAATTTGTCCGGTAGCCTCGGGAAAAGCTCGCCGTCGGCGGCCTCAATGGCGTCGTCGGCACCCTAGTGCAATTCTCCACATTCTGGTTCTTTTTGCTCCAAATTCGCTCCTTTTTGAATCTTTTTGCTTCATGGACCCTAATTCATCATTCCTGCAACAAAACATCAAAAATACATTTCTTTAAAGTGCAATATCCATGCATCTTTTTGCTCCAATGATCCTAATTCATCATTCCTGCAACAAAACATCAAAAATACCTTTCTTTAAAGTGCAATATCATTAAAAAGCATAAAATAGGTATGAAAATCTAAACATATTTTCCTTTGGTCAGTGTTTCATCTTGCCAATTTTATTATTTTAGGGCTTACATTCATATAAAATATGTATGAAAATCTCAACATATTTTTCTTTGGTCACCGACCTCCTTCGACCACCTCCAATTAGATGTTGTTAGCTAACGTTGTACCTTGGAAAATCTAGTAACAATTTTCCTTCTGTGGGAGAAGGGGTTGTTATAATCATCAATATATAGTGGATTTTTATATCTGGGTCAGGCCCCGTGGTTTTTTCTCTTTACGGGTTTTTCACGTAAAAACTTCTGGTGTCATCACTAGTTGTTTTCACTTTCATCTGAGTGTGTGTGCTGAATTCTTGTGCAATGCTAAGATGACAATTCATTACTCTACCACCGTGAATTTTCTAGCACGCATCAATTTTAAATTTAAATAACAAATATTTAAATAATATAAATATATTACTTCAGTTATTGAAGAATTATCAAATAATTTTGAGTCAAATTTTTTAAGTGAGAAAAGTTTAAACTTTGATTAAAATTTATCTAGTACTTCGATTTAAACAAACTGGTAGTTAAAATAATCAGCTCCACCCGACTCTACCAAAATTAGTTCAATTCATGTCAAATCAATCCCATATCAAGTAGTTAAAGCACTTCTTGAAAACTTTCAATGCATAATTGGAAGACGGGCAAATTTTAAATCTAAATAATTAATAATCAAATTGAGTGTTCTAATAAGATAAATTCAACAAGCTTAAGATCGTTCAATTATGATATCAATAAAGCATTAAAATGTTCACAAAATATAGTGTGATAGAGTGAATCTCTCATGCTTGTCTGATGGAGACGGGGAACGAGCATCTGCTCCTGGTCCCCTCCACGTGGTTCACTCGCCAAACACATCGGAACCCATGCCCGTATCTTATTTCTGCTACAAGACTCTCCTAGACTCTAAAAAGTACATAGGAAAAGAAAAGACTCAATCCTGCATGAAAACGAGTATTAACGGGAAAGCTCACATGCAAATAATATATCATGAGTCATGCCTTCAAAGTGTGGAAGGTGATAACACCTGCAAGTAAAAGGGTCAGAAATTATTACTTGCTCCCCCATAGCGGTACCTATGTGTGTGCATATAAATAGACATCCTTGCAGAAGAACTCCCTAACACACTACCATACGTATGCAACACACCACACAAAAAATGTAAAAGAAAAATGTCTGGCTAGAGCAACCAATACAACATAGAACAATAGTCAGACATCAAAAAGACTACCTAGCATCCTAAATCCTAGCCTAGCACACCATCTAACGAAAGTGTGTCAACCTAGTATCTAAGTGCGGGGTAAGTCTAGGTATAGTATGACTTTGATGAGGTCGTCATACCGGCCCCATCCTAAAGATCCGAAGGATCTAAAGGATGTCACAAAGAGGGGTGGCACGAGCTAGATCTATTAGATCTTTGCATAGTTATACTCGTTTCAATCTCGATGACTTAACTCGCATTGCTCACCGGGATCAATCCAGCAAGCAATGCTCGTTAAGGCATCGCGACCAACACAAGGTCACTCTCCTAACGAGCCTGACTCGCAAACCATGCAAACATGCAAATGCAAATACAAATAGTGATGTGATATAAGTGATGAGTGTAACGTGGGGAAATGACTCAGGAAAAAATGGGCTACCGTGAAAACAACGGCCCGAACAAATGGGTGTGTCGTAGCAGCAGTGACCCGAAGGGTGGGCGTGCCGTAGAGGCAGCGACCCAAAGAAAGTGTATCGAGGTGGCAGTGACCGAAAGGGATGGGTGTGTCGTGGTGGCAGCAGCCCGAGGAAGGTGTGTCAAGGCGGCACTGACCGAAAGGGATGGGCGTATCGTGGCGACAACGACTCGAGGAAGGTGTGTCGAGGCGGCAGTGACCAAAAGAGATGGGTGTGCCATGGTGGCAACGGTCTGAAGAAGTGCAACACAATCAAATGATAATGATCATGCAAGCTAACACATACAAGATGCAACATACAAGCAAACAAACATATGATATAATGCAAAAGCAAATAAATATGCAAGTGATCGGTCAACCAGACCGTGTTGACCGGTCAAACCAAACTGATTGGTCTATCGGGTCGAAGCGGCCGACCGAACCAAAGTGAGACGCTCATCGGGTCAGAGCGACCGATCGAAGCGAAGTGAAAAGCTCATCGGGCCAGGGTGGCCGGTCGGAGCAAAGTAAGACGCTCATCATGCCGGGGTGACCGATCGGAGCGAAGTGAGACACTCACCGGGTCGGGGTGGCCGGTTGGAGCTAAGTGAAATGCTCACCGGGCCAGGGCGACCGATCAAAGCAAAGTAAGATGCTCACCGGGCCGACGCGGTCGATTGGAGTTAAGTAAAATACTCACTGGGCTAGGGTGACCGATCGAAGCAAAGTAAGATGCTTACTGGGTCGGGGCAGTCGATCGGAGCAAAATGAAATGCTCAACTAGCCGGGGCGGTCGGTGGGAGCGAAGTGAAATGCAACATGCACCAAGCAAAAATACAATATACAGTAAACCAATATGCATGTAGCAAATCGGGCTCGTGCTAATGACCTCACCTAGGAAACCCAAAATACCCAATTCCATGTTTAGACCCCTAGATATGCGGAATCGCCGCCTCTTGCTCTGGTGAGGAAATTTGGGGAGTTTCTCCCTGGATCTCGGAGGGGGAAACTCTCCACAACGTCGCAAAATGGGATAGCTAAAAAGCTTTTCCTATCTTTTGAACTCCTTCAGACTTTGCAAAGCGAGCCAGCTACAAAGCTTCTCTTGCTTTGCCAAGTCCGACCTCCCAACTTCTTCAAGTAAAGCTGGGGAATCCAAAGCAAGGGGAATGAGAGACTCCGACCTATCGGGACTTGTGCTAAGCTAACAATAAGTGGGGAGACACTCGGCTCTACGGGGGTGTTTAGCCACGCATAGGAAGTCCTAATCTAAAGGCTGGCTCTAGAAAAACCAACGATCCATCACGCAAGCACGCCGTCGCGCCGACCCACACAGACCCACGCCAGCGCACGCACCCCTTGTGGGCGATCGAACCCACACGCCTAGACTCCACCATTTATAAGGCTGGCTATGAGGTAGGAAATCTCAACATCGTGGCGGTTGCGGGCGCGTTTTCTTTGCTTGCTCCAAGCTCGCCGACGTCCGATCCACACTCCAATGTGCCTCGTAGAATGTGCACAAGACAACAAAAAAACCCAAGAGGGCAAGGATTAGTGAGGGATGCGAAGTACTCAAAAGAATAATAATTTTTTGCATATAAAAATATAACCAAAATATACATTCGAGAATGGTCGCTCGACGGCGGTGAAAGAGGAGATGTTTTCCTCGCAAAGGAAAAGATGCTTGCCCCTCCTCGAACAACAATGAGATTCATTTTCCAGCAATGTCGAGCTGCTCCAACGAGGTGTTTGGTCGCTGAAAAAGCGAGGCGACGAGGTGGCGGTGGGGGAACGTCGGTAGCATGCAACCGAGACGAGATAAGCAAGAAGAAATGCACAAAATATGGAGTTGTGTGCTGGAACGGGGCTGCTTTGCCATGCAATCGACGCCGGCAAGGAGGTAGGCCGGCGAGATGTGGTCGGCGAGGAGGAAGAACCAAAAGGGAACCGACCGAAAGAAGAAAATTTTCAAAAATGAACGGCGACTAGCTATAAACAGAAAAGCTCAACGACGGAGGAGAACCCAGGCGTGGTCAGCTCTTCCGACGGCCGATAATCACGCCGACGAGGTGGCCGACGTGAAGGGAGGGCTTCGGCGCGGTGCTGACCCTGTCCCTTATNACGCCGACGAGGTGGCCGACGTGAAGGGAGGGCTTCGGCGCGGTGCTGACCAAGGAGGAGGGGTTCAGGTGCGTCTGGTCGGCGAGATCCGCCGCGGGGAATGCTCTCCGGCGGCGGTGGACACTGACGGCTTTGTTCGCAGGCGAGGGAGGTCGGCGACGCGGAGTTCCGGGCTACGAGGCTGGGTCTCATGATCCTGACAGTTGCGTGCGTTAGCTAGGGCTGGAAAGGAGAGGTTATGGGTGGTTTTTATATCCTTATATACATATATAATAATAATATATATAATATACTATATTATATTATAATAATTATTATTATATAATTATCGTTAGCATATTCTTCACTCATACACGTCCTCGCAGCGAGGTGGGTGCCCTTTCTGACTAAAGCCGACGTTCCAAACGCATCCGAGCAGTCCTTGTCGCAGTTTGGGGTCGTCCAGACCACTTTTTTGGACTATCGGGCCAAAAATGATAATTTTCATATTTTTTTAATTTGTCCGCGAAATCGTGGCGTACATAACATCCTACTTAAGTGAAATTGACAATTCAGACACGCTAACGAGGTCCGTTTTGTCATTCGGGATCGTTTGAGGCCGCTCAAACTACCTTTCCAGCGATCAGGCTAAAAAATAATAAATCACGTATTTTAGGCTCGCCCACAAAGTCGTAGCGAATTGAACGTCATTTCTTAGTAAATCGATGTTCCAGACGTGATCGTGCAGTCAGTTTCATTGTCCGGGCTCATCTGAATGGGATCACTAGAGATTGAGCCAATTCGAGCCAATTTTGTGTGCAGCACGATGAATAATATTTTTCGCCCCGATCGAAGCCCTCTCACGTGCCAGACGTCGACCAACCTTCGCCTAAGCGAAATTCAAAGTCTAACAAAATGACCCTGACAACGTGCCCCTCAACAAGCGCTGAAAGGCCTCATGTGGGGTGTCTAAACTACTGGATGGCTACAGACATGTCATAAGCTATTTTGAGTCATGCAAGTGGACACCCTACATTCATGACATCAAAAATTGATGCCAACAGGAGTCGAGGGACCCGACTCATCAGAGGAGGAATCTAGATGAAAACCCGTTGAGGGTTGGGAGCCGATGCATAAGCAGGTGTGGGAGGAGCAGCAAAATGAGTGATCAAAATGGTTATAAGAGTGTGGTTTGTCTCTGAGCGAGTAACAACTTTCTTCCACCTTCTGTATGTGTTCCCCAAAGTTCTTTGAGCACGCAGTCTATTTGAGGGCTGAGCACCTCCCAACTATAGAATTAAAAAAAAAATTAATAGGATTAGTAAGCAGAAGAAATATGTACTATAAGCCACAAAAATAAAAGCATAACAGTGTAAAATGACGACATGAAATATGTCATGACTATGTATAAAATCAACAAAAGTAAGGTGGACAACTACAATGTGAGAAGTAAAAGTAAAAGCAATAAGGTGCATAAACTAATCATCTAAATATACATATATTTTTTTAGTATGTTTTATTAGATGAGTCAATCAATGATAGACTTAAAATTGATTAGTCAATCTCATCATCATTTTCATCCATATTTAGAGGGATCTATTCATGAAGCCTAGTTGTATCCTCTATATGAAATACTTATTTTAGTGAACTAAGCTGACTACAAAAATTAGACATACATGACTCTTGGTGAATGGGTTTGACATTGTTTTGTATCTCAAAAGTTTTTCTTGGTTATTAATAATAATAGCCTTTCAACTTTATGCCTTGCTCGAGTAAGGCATCAAAGATAATAAACTTCACTTGCCTGACGTGTTAGAATAAATGGATCAAACTTTTTATATCTTCTATTAATTTAGACTTCAATAATATCATAAGGGTTCAGTGTCTATGTTCCTCGATTATGAACTTGACCAAACTACTCATATTGCATTCAACATAACTCGAATATTGCAACTGAACTACTTCATTGAGTGTGTCATAATAGTTGATCCTATTATTTTTATGTGTGTCCTCAAACACTAATACCACAATTATAAGTTTGTTTTCCTTCACACTAGAAATTTGTGCAAAATTTGAATTGTTCGCATCAAATATTTATCATGTAAAGACACTCCAATTGGTCCTCTAAGCAATATCTAATAAGTTTCGGTCTGTGACTTCGTTGCTTATATTATGAACCTAGAAGAAGTTCCAAAGTATAATTACTTACTTCGAATCTTACAATTATATACCATACCAGTGAATTGAAGAGTTACTTCAACGTAAGTATAATGTGAATCATTTTGGAAATTCTTCTTTGATTTTTTTGCTTACTTGAGAGTCATCCCCTATATCCAAGTTGACAGTAAATAACATGCTCACATCGTTGTTATTTGTATGTTTGAGTCAATTGGTATATCATTTTGGCTGATAATTGAGAAATTTTTTATTAAATTTAAACTTAATGTATATGAATTATTGTATTTCATCGCAGTTCAGTAGAATATACAATGTAGCTGCTCGAAGTTCTCTATCGTCGAGGTAAAGTGTAGAATGACTGCCTAATGGTTCATCAGATAACTGGAATACACATAATTCTGCTTGCGAATACATGTCACCAACAATTTCATGTATTTATTGCCCTTGATCGATGTAATAGGAACATAAACTCATTGTCTTCTGTAATATGCCGTCTCACATATTGTTCCATCTCGATTTGATTTATTCTCCACAGTCTTTTTAATTTTATCTAGAAACCAACATTATTGAGTCATTTTGAAATAAATAAGAAACTATAAAAGAAAAGGCATACCCCTCAGGGATAAATAGGAACATAAAGTCATTGTCTTCTGTAATATTTACGCCTCACATATTGTTATATCTCGATTTGATTTATTCTTCATAGTCTTTTTTATTTTATTTAGAAACCAACATTATTGGGTCATTTTGAAATAAATAAGAAACTCTTAAATAAAAGGCATATCCCCTCCCTCCAAAATAACATCATAACTAAGATGTATGAGTAGACACAAAATTAAGTAAAAATAAACAGAAGAAAATATCAGCTCGAGCTTGTACAATAATAAATGAATACTCACATCAACACTCCTAAAAAAATCAACATTCAAAATTCCTGCGCACAACTCCCTGAATAATGCACTAATTTCGATCAATATATCAAGTTCAGCTTTGACATGACATTGAATGCAAAAGATAGTAAGCACTGGATAAAAAATATGAAAATCGTGACCATTCCAAAGTCAACACAATGGCCTATGTTAAAAGCACAACTTGAAATATTGATAATTAAAAATTAAGCACCCAGGTGTTTTCTCTTGAAGTACTCGATTGATGCATTTTCGCATATCATGATCAAAATATTGAAATTTTGATAAAAAGGACGAATATGTGTTGGGGTTTAACTATGAGTTTGGATATTTAATTTAGAAATTAGGTTTAACTATGAGTTTGGATATTTGATGAAAGATAGTGGCTGCTTTATAAGTAATAAATTTTGGGTGCTCTATATGTAATTGCCCCTATACATGGAAAAAATTTGGGTACATAAGACGTACGCAGAGCTGCGTACGTTTGTAACCTGGAAACAGGTTACAAGGAGGATTTCATGAGGTTATAACCGCGTTATACCCTCTGTAATATCCCTGTAACATACATGTATATCAAACAGAAGCGCGAAACTTACTATAAGATACAAGTAGGTTACAGAGAGGTTACATGGGGTATAACGTGGTTATAATTTCCTAAAATCTTCCATATAACGTGTTTGCAGGTTACAAACGTATGAAGCTCTGCGTACATCTCATGTACACAAATTTTTTCCCCTATACACACCATATTTTTTATGCATAAAAGTAAAAAAAAAAAAAGATATTTGGGTGATATATATGTAAAAAAATAAAATTTAGAAATTTGATATGCAAGTGCATAAAAATTGAGAGGTATGCATGTAAATACTCTTAAAATTAATTTACTGGATCATCCATCCATCCATTCCCCAATTTCAACTCGCGAAACGAATGGACACTCCCAAAGGCGAAGTAAATCCTCCGAGAGCTCCCCTAATCAATGGCGACGAGCCTCTGCCATTCCATCACAGCACCCTCGCGCCTCTCCTGCTCTCTTCACGGTTCGATTCTCGCACGCCCTTCCTCTTTCGGCGGCGGGTGCCTCCCACAGAGCTGCTCAGTTCTTTCGTCCCCTCTTCCCCGAGCAAGACGAAAGGCTTTTCAGGCTCTCCCTCTTCTCAGCTCGTCGGACGCAGCAGAAAAGCGTTCGGTGCGCTGCGGTTCTGTCAGAACAATCGTTCAGAGCGAGTTCGCCGGCGAGGTGTTGGGGTCGGACATTCCTGTGCTTGTGGACTTCGTCGCGGATTGGTGCGGGCCTTGCCGTTTAATCTCGCCTATAATCGAATGGGCTTCCCAGGTATTCGATTTAGTTTGGATTAGGTCCTTTTTAAGTTGGTTTAGGTCAACAAGAATTTAGGATTGCTGGCTTGAAGGGATTGCAAGATAAGAAATGTTAACGAAATAACAGAATTAGATTGAATATTGTTTTGCCAATTTTTTTTTCTTTGGCTAAGAAGATATTTGCCGAGTTTTTTTTTGTTTTTATATTTTGTGGAAATTTTGAATTTTAATTTTTATGAGGAGGAGAGTGCAGTCAATTTAAAAAAAAATTATATTTGCTAATTTTTTTTGGTAAATTCAATCTTCTCTTAATTATATTGTAGCCAAACAACTAATATGAATTTGTGAAGCAAATTGCATTTGTATTTAACAACGGATTCAACAACCGACTACAGAATAGGCGACATGGAGCAAGCACTAGCACTGCAAATCAATTACTGCCACTTAATGTAACAGCTATTCTAATTCTGACCGTTAAAGGATAATAAGCATATTCCTTCTTTGTGGTTTTGCAGCACTGCTTTATTAGACGGGAAAAAATTTGCGTCTACGCAACGCTGCGAACGATTTCTCGGTATAGCGAGGGTATGTATAACCCCTTATAACCTCCATACAATATTCTNTAAGCCTATTCCTTCTTTGTGGTTTTGCGCAGCACTGCTTTATTAGACGGGAAAAAATTTGCGTCTACGCAGCGCTGCGAACGATTTCTCGGTATAGCGAGGGTATGTATAACCCCTTATAACCTCCATACAATATTCTGTAACTTACTTGTAACCTACTAATAAATTCTTAATATATGATAAGAGAAGCGCGGAACTTATTTGTAGGTTACAAGTAGGTTGCACTAGGTTACATAGAGGTTACAAGGGGTTATAANATAACTTACTTGTAACCTACTAATAAATTCTTAATATATGATAACAGAAGCGCGGAACTTATTTGTAGGTTACAAGTAGGTTGCACTAGGTTACATAGAGGTTACAAGGGCTTATAACACGGATATAACCCCCTTATACCCTCCCTATTACCTCAAAATCGTACGCAGCGTTGCGTACATCTATCGTACGCAAATTTTTTCCCTGCTTTAGCCTGTATTACGTAGCATTGTGCTTTTACACAGTTGATTAATGAAGAAAAAGAATTATTTTCTTCGCTTTCTTCTTTCATTAGCGATGTATCTCTATTTTAAGCATCTATCCTCGAGTTCATCAGTACTTTCCTCAATTCATTCAAACAAATAGCTGCTTAGTCTCACAAATATTTAGTGAAAAATTATTTAAATGGATTAGAAGATCAATATGTGGTGCAACTTCTATACAGAATTACATTAAGATCTTGTTTATACTGTTTGCATTAACTCTATTACTCATTTATGATGCACTTTAATTCTTTTTTTTTGAAAAATCAGACATATGATAATAAGATTGTGCGTGTAACATAAAAAAAATGACAGATGACAAGCTACCTGCTTTATGGTTTCACAATCACAGGCAAACTTTTGCATGGGATTTTACTCATTTTTTGTGGAGAAGTGTTGTTTTTATTCTGTAACAGGCAATAAACACAATAAAACATTACATCATCAACTAAGCCTTAACTCGGAGAGGGCGTTGGGTTACACTCAAACTAAATTAATGCTTTAATTATGCTAAGTTGGGTTTGAGTTTACCCAAACTAACTCAATTACAGGAGTTTTCTTGGGTTATTTATGCGGTCAAGTTATGTTGAATCCTGGATGGTTCGTAGTCTTACACCGCCTAGTAAGGGCTTGTAAGAGGAGAAAATCAGTAATACCAATAAAGAGAAATTTAATTATCGCTCGAGTATAGCACATAGACATAATTTCTAGTAAAAAGTCTAGTAAGAGCCTTGGAAGAGAAAGAAATGTATCTTCCCCTCAGGTGGCCTCCTTATTTATAGATTTGGGGTAATCCTAAGGATGCTTACAAATTTGGCTATAAAAAAAAGAGAAAATATATGAAAATAATGAAAATAATGTAGCTAAATGTGTACCACATTGTGCAATATGGCGCCATCAGACTATGGGATGAGTTGATGAAATCACCCTCGCTTTCCGACTTAAGCCCGCCAAACTAATTTGCCAAATTGATCGGGTAAACTGTTTAGTTGAGCATGTTAGTTGATTTGATTTGATGTATTATCTGACCGAGTCGGTCGAAGTTAGTTGAGCTCGTTTCAAATTGACTTGCAAAATTGATTGAATTCGGTTGCTGCCTTATGCATCATCTGAATGTACTTAGAATATTATGATCATATCACATGCTTGGTGTTGGCCTATATTTTGAACTTGATAAAAAGGTATTTGGTTATATATTATTTAGTTTTAAGATAACTTCATAGTTTAATTTAATTGTTTTGCTTATTATGTCTTTTGATAAAGATTATCTAAGCTATCTGTTTTGTGCGACCGCTTCTCACCATCTCTTAGCATATAAATTTCTCTCTTTTGATTTTTTTTAAATAATATTATTTTCATATTATCTATCAAACGGATAAAACTAACATTATTGAATTGGGTTATCGCCTATTTCTTTTTAAAGAAAGTGCACAAGTGGTTCATCAAGTGAATAAAATTTGTTGAATGTCCAATCTTATTAATAAAAAGAAGTCCTACAAATATATAGAGCACATATCCTTAAAGAATTGCCCTTATTCAGTTAAAATATTGTGAATAATTTTTTATAAGGAAATGAAAGCAACTAGAATCATGGTTTTAAATTGCGCAATATAGTCCTCCATAACATTTTTGTTTTGGAAAAAATGAAGCTTACTCTTCATTGTAAGGTGTCTGCAGTTAAATTTAAATTTTTTAAAAAATAAATATAAGTAAAATATGCAAATAAATATTCCTTACAATCATAATATATATTTGAGGATTTAATTGAATTTATTACTATCAATATTGTCATTGTTTTAAAATTTAATAGATTTTTTATTAATTAACATTGATTAAATAAAAGGAATATGATTGAGATTTGAGATGAGGAGGAAAAATGGGAGAATATGGATATAATTGAAGATAATGTGAGAGAGAAATGAAATTCTTATGTTAATTATTTCAGTGAATGCTCATTAAGTGATATTAGTGATAGGAATATTTTAATTTAGAAATTATAATTTTATTGTCTTACTTTGATGGAGAACAATAGGAGTGAGAGAGAGATTAAGTGTACCAAGCTTATTTTAAATTATTATATTATTTTATCTTACTTTGATAGTTATATAACTATTCTTATTTTTTGATTTAATACTTGAATGTTAACCTATTATTTTTTACCTCGAACAATTTATTACTTTTATTATATTAGAATATCAATATTTTTTTTCTTATTATACATGTTGAACCTAATACAATACTTCTTACTTTGCTCATTTTATTAATTGTGAAGCTTACCATATGCTCAATATGCAATTGCACAAATGTAAAGCTTGGTTGGAAGCAAATACTTTATGAATAAAAAGCTTACAATTTTTCATCCCAAATAATTTTTTAGATCTCAAATTTTCGCATCTAATTTGCTTTTAAAGTATATTCATCTGACATATTTTAGTATTGACCTTGTTTACACATTGCACTTTGTTTTCTCTAAGATTAGTATATTTGGGCTTGGATCTTAAACTTTTTAATTTTATCATTCTTTGAGATGTAAATCCCTTTATTTACAGCACCTTTTTTCATCTTTGTTTTAAATTACTGTTGATTTTCCTTTTGATATCATCACAATATTAATTATATTATCATTTTTTTTAATATTCATCATATTTATGTTATGTTGGGTTAAATTAATTCTTTTGTATGATAATATTGCGCTTTGTCCTATCATGACTAATACCATGATTTGAATGCTTGGATTCAATTAATATAGGCGGCTAAATAATTTTTGGTATTCTTCAAACCTTTTTCCATACTTGAACTCCATTCAAACTTGACGAGGACATAGATTTATCGACTCTATTTTTGTAGAAAAAAATTTTTTTTTCCCTAAATGCATGATCTATCTGCAAAAACATTCAATGACAATCTATTTAATACTTTTTGCTACTGTAAATGCCTTTAACGACTCACTGTAATATAAGCAAAGCTACTTTCCTTGTAATACTCCTTAATAATATACCTTATGATGGTAAATCACCAATTTTTCACACGGGTATTGCTTTCATCTAAAAATTTTATTTTTGTGAGATGTCATATGCAAGAATAAATTTTCATAACATTTTCAGCTCATTTGCCAAACGTTGAAGGTAAACATCTACTTTGCCATTTGATTTGTAATCATTACAAAACATATTTATGAAGTTATCACAATGCATATTTTAAGAGATAAATTGTATGGCTTAAACATGACTGACCTACATGAGTATGGTGAAGCAGATGAGCTATGTTGAGTAAAATTATTAACATGTAAACCAATTCTAATATTTCATTTCTTTAATACAAATTCTAGATGTATGAGATTAAAGTGCTTTCTTGGTTTAGCTCTGATAAATGGTAAAACCGTTAGCTCTCATCTTATATCTCAACATAGATCATAGATGTATACAATCTTTTTAATTATGGGTTAAGAGTTAGATGATGTAACCTTTTAAATCGAACCCCCAATTTGCTGTTTATATCTTGGTAATCCGTAATGTATGCATTCATTTTTGGCGATATTATCTTTATCATACAACATATAATTATTAATATAAACTTTTATGTTCTTTGCATTTAGAGTTAATTTACACACAAATTTGTTGGTTTTATGGAAGTTGGTTGATACAAAATTATCTATTGATTGATGACCTTTAATAACCCGATAAATTTATTGAAATATCCTTGAGACACATTACATTGTGTTCTATTTCTTCATTTTCTAATTGCAAGGTGTCTGTCGTAGTAGTTGTTGAACATCTTTCTACTTGTCATAATATTATTATGCCTTACAGTTAGGAGGCTTTGCAATATCTTGTACCACCCAAATTGTATCAATCTGGGAGTCAATGGATCCTAATATAGTATCTTTGTATGTATGGATTTCTTCATAATTTAACTATATATGTATGATTTGGTTGAGTCACTACAATGAATGTCAATATGTGATTCAAACTTTTTGTATGATATTTAAAANTTTTTTTTTTCTTTGGCTAAGAAGATATTTGCCGAGTTTTTTTTTTTTTGTTTTTATATTTTGTGGAAATTTCGAATTTTAATTCTTATGAAGAGGAGAGTGCAGTCAATTAAAAAATATATATATTTGCTTTTTTTTTTTTTGTAAATTCAATCTTCTCTTAATTACATTGTAACCAAACAACTAATATGAATTTGTGAAGCAAATTGCATTTGTAATTAACAACGGATTCAACAACCGACTACATAATAGGCGACATGGAGCAAGCACTAGCACTGCAAATCAATTACTGCCACTTAATGTAACAGCTATTCTAATTCTGTAACTAAAGCAAAAAGATATGGGCTTAAAGCCAATCCATGCACAAGTGATTCATCAAGTGAATAAAATTTGTTGAATGTCCAATCTTATTAATAAAAAGAAGTCCTGCAAATATATAGAGCACATATCCTTAAAGAATTGCCCTTATTCAGTTAAAATATTGTGAATAATTTTTTATAAGGAAATGAAAGCAACTAGAATCATTGTTTTAAATTGCGCAATATAGTCCTCCACAACATTTTTGTTTTGGAAAAAATGAAGCTTACTCTTCATTGTACGGCGTCTATAGTTAAATTTAAATTTTTTTAAAAATAAATATAAGTAAAATATGCAAATAAATATTCCTTACAATCATAATATATATTTGAGGATGTAATTGAAGTTATTACTATCAATCGTCATTGTTTTAAATTTAATAGATTTTTTTATTAATTAACATTGATTAAATAAAAGGAATATGATTGAGATTTGAGATGAGGAGGAAAAATGGGAGAATATGGATATAATTGAAGATAATGTGAGGGAGAAATGAAATTCTTATGTTAATTATTTCGGTGAATGCTCATGAAGTGATAACAGTGATAGGGATATTTGAATTTAGAAATTATAATTTTATTGTCTTACTTTGATGGAGAACAATAGGAGTGAGAGAGAGATTAAGTGTACCAAGCTTATTTTAAATTATTATATTATTTTATTGTACTTTGATAGTTATATAACTATTCTTATTTTTTGATTCAATACTTGAATGTTAAACTATTATTTTTTACCTCGAACAATTTATTACTTTTATTATATTAGAATATCAATATTTTTTTTCTTATTATACATGTTGAACCTAATACAATACTTCTTACTTTGCTCATTTTATTAATTGTGAAGCTTACCATATGCTCAATATGCAATTGCGCAAATGTAAAGCTTGGTTGGAAGCAAATACTCTATGAATAAAAAGTTTACAATTTTTCATCCCAAATAATTTTTTAGATCTCAAATTTGCGCATCTAATTTGCTTTTAAAGTATATTCATCTGACATATTTTAGTATTGAACTTGTTTACACACTGCACTTTGTTTTCTCTAAGATTAGTATATTTGGGCTTGGATCTTAAACTTTTTAATTTTATCATTCTTTGAGATGTAAATCTCTTTATTTACAGCACCTTTTTTCATCTTTGTTTTTAAATTACTCTTGATTTTCCTTTTGATATCATCACAATATTAATTACATTATCATTTTTTTTTAATATTCATCATATTTATGTTATGTTGGGTTAAATTAATTCTTTTGTATGATAATATTGCGCTTTGTCCTATCATGACTAATACCATGATTTGAATGCTTGGATTCAATTAATATAGGCGGCTAAATAATTTTAAGTATTCTACAAACCTTTTTCAATACTTGAACTCCATTCAAACTTGACGAGGACATAGATTTATCCACTCTATTTTTGTAGAAAATATTTTTTTTTCCCCTAAATGCATGATCTATCTGCAAGAACATTCAATGACAATCTATTTAATACTTTTTGCTACCGTAAACGCCTTTAACGACTCACTGTAATATAAGCAAAGCTACTTTCCTTGTAATACTCCTCCTTAATAGTATACCTTATGATGGTAAATCACCACTTTTTCACACGGGTATTGCTTTCATCTAAAAATTTTATTTTTGTGAGATGTCATATGCAAGAATAAATTTTCATAACATTTTTAGCTCATTTGCCAAACGTTGAAGGTAAACATCTACTTTACCATTTGATTTGTAATAATTACAAAACATATTTATGAAGTTATCACAATGCATAATTTAAGAGATAAATTGTATGGCTTAAACATGACTGACCAACATGAGTATGGTAAAGCAGTGAGCGATGTTGAGTAAAATTATTAACATGTAAACCAATGCTAATATTTTATTGCTTTAATACAAATTCCAGATGTATGAGATTAAAGTGCTTTCTTGTTTTAGCTCTGATAAATGGTAAAACCGTTAGCTCTCATCTTATATCTCAACATAGATCATAGATGTATACAATCTTTTTAATTATGGGTTAAGAGTTAGATGATGTAACCTTTTAAATCGAACCCCCAATTTGCTGTTTATATCTTGGTAATCCGTAATGTATGCATTCATTTTTGGCGATATTATCTTTATCATACAACATATAATTATTAATATAAACTTTTATGTTCTTTGCATTTAGAGTTAATTTACACACAAGTTTGTTGGTTTTAAGGTAGTTGGTTGATACAAAATTATCTATTGATTGATGACCTTTAATAACCAAATAAATTTATTGAAATATTCTTGAGACACATTACATTGTGTTCTATTGCTTCATTTCTAATTGCAAAGTGTCTGTCGTGGTAGTTGTTGAACATCTTACTACTTGTCATGAAATTATTATGCCTTACAGTTAGGAGGCTTTGCAATATCTTGTACCACCCAAATTGTATCAATCTGGGAGTCAATGGATCCTAATATAGTATCTTTCTATGTATGGATTTCTTCATAATTTAACCATATATGTATGATTTGGCTGAGTCACTACAATGAATGTCAATATGTGATTCAAACTTTTTGTTTGATATTTAAAACCAATAATCTGATTGAACTGCTCTCTAATATAAATCTATTATAATTTCTTCAGACATTTGACATATTTGATTCTTGTGTTTAGAATAAGAACATCGACGTTTTTTCTTTGTAATTAATACCTAATGTTTACATATCATTGAAAGAAAGAAAGAATTTAACTCACTATGAAATTCAACTTTTAATTATTTCCATCCAAGAAGAAATACACTATACATCCAAAATTGTCAATTCTCTTTATTCATAGTTTGTGATTAATTGTCATTAAATTCATTTGCTATAGCCAAAAGTCCAACAACCTCACGAACTGTACCACTCATTGCACACTTATCAACTATGGTTTAATGATATTTAATAACTCAATCATCTACTAGGGACTGCAAGGGCTTTGAAAATGATTATTCTATCTTTCATATACTTCTTTGTCATGTAGAGTGACAGATGATTTAAGAAATAAAAGATAACAACCCCATTATTACATCATATGATATACAATACCTTAAATACCTCAACTTTATATCCATTGGAATTAAAAAATATTCCTAGTTACTTTGCAAAATTAAATAGCCTTACTTTAATATACCTATCCAACCTAAATAGCCTATTATGAATAAAGAAGTAATTAGTAGATCTATGGGGGTGAGTAAAGTGATACCTGTGTTAACTCAACCTGATGAAAGACAAATATTATTAAGCAAATAGCGAAGGAATCAATCAAGATTTGAAATAACAAAGAAAATAAGACCATAACAACACAATGACAAGACTAACAAGATCTAACTATGACCTAGGGAAGTATCCACAGACGTCGGCAGTGAGGTAGGTGTGGCCGGTGAAGGTAAGCGAAGGGAGTCGTGGGTGAGGGTGACTTTTGGAAGGTAGAGGGGCAGCAACATGTGCAGGTGGAGGGCAACAACAGGTACAGGTGGCTACTGGAATGTGGGGGACAACAGGGGCTGCAACGTTGCAGACGACAGGTGCAGAGAAGCACAAGGCGAAGTCGACAGTATAGTGCGAGGGCTGAAGAGTGGTGGCGGCCTGCTGGAGTAGCAGGAGGGAGTCAACGGTCTGGTGGAATCCCAACAAGGGACTCTGCGTCAGCCTGGTAACACGAAATGGGGGTAGCGACACTCTGGGATCGCAGGAAGGGGAACTTGCGATAGTGTGGAAGTAGGTGAAGGAGTTGGCGGCACCCTGGGATCGCAGGAAAGGGATCTGCGACAATTTGGAAGTAGGTGAAGGAGTTTGAGGCACTCTAAATTACAAAAAAAGGGTTCTGCGACATTCTAGAAGCAAGTGAAGGAGTCAGCGACACTCTTGGATCGTAGGAAAGGAATTTGTGACAATTTGGAAGCCCGAGCGGGCAACTGCAACAAAGTGGAAGGCGCAGGGGAAGGACATGGGTCTGTTTGAGCGGTAGGAGGAGATCAATGGCAACCTGCAAATGCTGGATAGAATCAGCGGTAGTAAGGAGCAGCGAAACTGCGAAGATAGTCACTGCCTCGAACGAGTTACAGCCTGAACACTTCCTCGTTGTCGGATACATCCCTAGGAAGGAAAAAATGCCGATGGTGAACTCTGAATTCAGAAAATAATTCAACAACTTCTAACCTAAACAAACACTACCTACATATAATAGAGATTAGCAAGTATAAATATGCAATAATCAAAATAAGAAAGAAAATAGAAAAGGAATGAATAGATCATGCAAGAAATAGAAAAGGAGAGTAATGGAAAAGAAAGGGGAATATGGGGAAACGAGAAAGAAAAGAGGAAATATTTGGGCAGCAAATCCTGCCTCTTCTGGGGGTCTGCTGGACCGGGCAGCGGCCAATTCAGTTGGCCCCCTTTCCCAGCCCCATGTCATAAAGAGCTATACCTTCATGAATGAATTAAGATCAATTCACATTCAAAATTAGGGGCTTACAACATGCAGTGATTGGCAAGGATGATGACTTTATAATAACATGCATGTGAGGAGAGGTGTATCAAACATATCTAGCAGGGAAATGCAGTCAACCTCAACTAGCTTTATGGTTGTGTGACTAGAGGGGCATAGATCATACCTTGGGGGAGGGAGGTGGCGACAATTGCTCGACAAGGGGACCAGGCTCAAGGTTGTGCGAGGAAAGAACATGGACATAGAGTGGTTGCTAGGGTCGGGGATAAAAAAATGCTAAACAAAGAGGAAACATATGATTTTTTGCTAGTAATTTATCCAAGAAAGTGGCATATTTTTTAGGGAATTCCACCTCTGATAAGCAGTTGTGGAATTTATACGGCATAAAAAACTAGTGAAAGTTTGTTGATATTTTTTTTGGTAAATAGTTGTTTTTCTATTGTGTTGTGCCCTCATTCTTTAGCTTACCCACTACGCCCTTTCTCTGACAACCACAGGCTATCAACATTTTTACTGTTTTCCAACCACTTTCCACGTTAACCAATCTTCATTTTCTATAATTTGAGTTAACTCATATTTTTCATCTCTCTCCCTCCCATGATTTTGTCTTCTCAGTCACCTCTCAATGGCTTAAAATGTCCTCCATCATTGACACCACCATCAAATTTAATGGTCCAAATTATCTTATATTGTCAAAGGCCTTTCATTATATTGTTAATTGTCACAATTGTCATGACTCTAAGTTTACAAACTTGCAAGTGTCTGCCTATATCTTGTTGTGCTACTCAATAGTTTTGAACTCTTCATTGCCCCTAAGATCATGGTTCAAAACTTTATTAAGAGGCTTTTTAATTTTTAAAATAAGGAATGTATAATAGGATAAAAGCAATGTTTTTCAAATATTTTGTATTTGGAATGTGTTAAAGCTAATTATTTACGCATAAAACAAATGTAGGAGACTATATTTTCTTATTTGATTTGAAGTAAAATCAAATCAACGTAAAGCTCAACAACATAAGTCAATTAACAACGACAACGGCAACATCAATTAACGGCGGCCTCATGTGGCAAAATATTCACGTGTGGCGACCTATGTGTTATATTTGAAAATTGGTCAAATTAGTTGAGTTTTGAACTCATTCAAGGGTTATTTGCTTCACCACATTTCTTTGTAAAGTAATCAAATGCAGGGGTCTTAAAATTTTATTGTTTGATTGAATAAAACAGAAATGCAGTGTAAAATTGTGGTAAATATGGAATTCATCATGCAGTTCAAAATTGGTGTATTCCAAATTCATTAAAATTGACCAAATTTTTAGTACACTGAAAACTAAAGTCTGTCCTCTCCATCAAATCCATTAACGTCAATGGCCTCAACCACCTGTCATCACTTTTCTACTTCTCCGCCATCGCCAAACATGCTTTACATTGATTTCAATTTCTCCAAACCGAACACAAAAAGTAATCCTCTGTAGTTATTTTACACCAAACCAAGCAATTTCAAAATATTTTAAATACACTATATTTCAACTACAGTGCATATTATTTACACTGCATTCCTTTTTTTAGCAAACCGTATAACCCTGAAAATTACATTGAAGGGTGAGTTATGAATTCTCTAAAATTTTATGTTGCATTTCTTTTTCTTCAACGAACCATTAAAATTTTTAAAACCCTTGGCATTCCTTTTGCAGTACTGCAATGATGTAAACAACCAAATAACCCCTAAAATAATAAGAGATTCTATATTCCACCTACTTTAGGAAAACCTCTTCTCTCATGTACACTATCTATTTTGAGATTTTTTTTTTTTCAAACAAATTGATATGCAGATTTATGAATGCTATAACATACTTAGAAAAACATTATTTTTATTTTATTTTTTGTTAAGCCACTTCACTATTGATCTGATTATTTGACAAAATACAAAATGAATAATTTCTTGTTGCCAAATTTGTCTCCGCTCTGCATCTCTCATTGTTGGTTGTGCAATCTCAATTAGTGACAAATTCTATGGTTCTTAGCATAGTGACTACTCCCTCTTAACCTGTTTGCACCATTTAATGACTACTCCCTCTTGGATGCATTGTCCGGACTGGTGGTATTTGTGGCCATAACATAATGTATTTTTTCCATGGCCTCTTTGCAGCTGAACAAATCATCCGTTTGAACGATGTGGCAAATGCTCAACTATTCCTCCATTACCCAACATGCTTCCATTACGGGTCTAGTTCCATCTACTCCTGTCCACTCATTATGGTCCTTCCTTTTTCAAATTTGTTAATTATTTTTCTTAGGACGACTATGATCAACTGCTTCAAAAATCTCTTACATCTCTCACTATAGCTGGTGTTGCTTTTTCCTCTGGGTCCATTGTAGTTGTATCTTCTGTTATATCATGGGTTTTAGATTTAAGTGCTTTTTCCCATATGACAAGTAATTGCTAATTATTGGATCTCTCCTTATATTATATCTCTCCCAAATTACTACTATTTGTCCCCTCTTTAATTTCTTATTTCCAAAGAGGGCATTATTGTTCCTACCAAATCTTTAACTTTTTTGGATGTTTTGTTTGTACTGCATTTTTTGTAAATTTATTGCTTATTAATTGAATAACTAAAAAATTATAATTGTTCTTTTACTTTTTATTCTTTCATTATGTTTCTTAGAATCTTGGATTAAGAAAGTTGAATAGTGGAGAAGTTGAAACTTGCATAATCTGCTACTTGATGAACAGTGAACCTTTTACTCTTTCTTTCACTATTAATCCATTTCAATAGCATTCATTGTCAGTTAGGTTATCTTGCTTCCAATACTCTTGATTATTTTGTCTCTCCATCTCTCTTCAAAGTTGGATGACTTGCATGAGTTGAAAAAACACTATTGTGTTTATTTTCTTCTTCTACTAATAACCATCATACTCTTTCTTTTGAGTTGGTTCACTTGGACATTTGGGGTGCTTGTTCAATTCTATCCTTAAGATATCATTATTTTATCACTTTTTATTATGATTGTTGAGGGGCTGCTTGGATCTATTTGCTCAAATTGGAGTTAGAAGTTTGTAATATTTTTAGATTTTTATAGAAATAATAACAATATATTTCTCCATTTTAAATTGGGGTATCAATAGTTGACCCAACACAACAACTCAATACAAAATTTATCCAATGAATCTAGATTTGGGTTGTCTCGATTAACTACTAAGCTGGGTTCGGGTTGACTCCCAAACTCCAAATTAACCCAAAATTTCTTCTCATATGTAAAAGACATTTGCGGCCACATATCATTCCATCTTTATGAGGCATGCACAATCAAACTCTGTCGTGTTGATTGATTATGTTGATGATATCTTATTAGAATTGCTCAAAAAGATATATTTGAGATAAAATTATGTTTGGAAGTGTTTTTTTCACTAAAGATCATGTATGTCAAAAATATTTTTTTGGAGTTGAATTTGCTTATAACAAAATTATGATACGTTCTCTTAAGAGGAAATTTGATATAAATCTTGTAGAAATGTGTTTTCTAGGCTTCAATTCTGTTGATACCCTTAGGTTTATAGCCTACTTGTGACGATGAGCTTACTGATCTATCTTAATATCCAAGGTTGGCCAAAATTGATTTGTTTGTCAGTAGGCCTGATATTTCATTTACTACATGAATTCTGAGTTAGCACTTGCAAGCCGCAAAACAAAAGTACTTTAATTCTATTTTACGCATTATCAGATATATAAAACATTCTCTTAAAAAGGACTATATATTAAGACTAAGCACTTGGATATTGAAGTATGCTCGTTTGTTAATTATTCTAGGTCAATTAGAGGTAAGAAATTCAACTTTTAAATATTGTATATTTGTTGGAGGTTGCTTAACTTGAAAAAGTAAGAAATGAATTATTGTGATAAAATCTAGCATTCATCCTAAATGTATAGTTGCTCATTTTGCATGTGAAATGATGTTGGTAAAGAGTTTTAGTGAAGTTTGATTTTCTACTTATTCTATGTTTTCGCATGGTGTTAAATGTGTCGTCATCCACATTGCAAGCAATCACATGTTCTTGAAAGAATCAAACATATTAAGTTCATTATTTTATTCACAATGTTGTGTGTTTCCTAGAAAGATTGTCACCCCTCATGCTTTAATGAATAATTGATGTTTACCAAATGCTTTTGTTGAGATAATTTGGACGAAGAAAAACAAGAACGACACAAATCCAGAAGAACACAGAGAGATTTAACGAGGTTCGGCAAAGATGCCTACATCCTCGGGAGCAGAACGACGACTTCCTTTTCAATATTCAGAAAAGAATACACAATACAAGATTCAAGTCTCTCAAAGACCTAGAATTACAAATAGGTCTATTTATAATCCTAGAGTAAACCCTACAGTACAATATATAATTACCAAATTACCCCTGTGCCGTATAGCGGGGCGTTGACCCGGCACCCCCAACCCACATATCGTAACTTCATGATTTGGACAGATTCTTCCGCTTCGCTCCGCTCTGCTCCACTTCGTTCCAGCGTCTGTCCCTATATGATATATAAGTCATACCATAATAAATCTCCTCCTTGACGAATATCCAGCATCTTAGGAGAAAATATATCTGAGAGTTGCACCTGTACCAATGTGGGTTGGGCCACCATGCTTTTGTTGCGCCCACGCTGATCTCAACCCACTAAATTCCAAGAGACACGTCTTTAATTCGAAAAGACATCTCTTCATTCCAAGAGACTCCAAATTATGGTATTATGAGTCATACCTAACAATTGTCCACCTTGGTGAATATTCAGCCCTTTAGGAGAAAATCTTCACCTTGCGAATATTTAATCCCTTAGGAGGAAAATCTCCACCTTGCGATTTTCCCGCCCTTTAGGAGAAAATCTCTACCTTACGAATATCCAGCTCCTTAGGAGAAATATCTCCACCTTGCGAACATCTTGCCCCCTAGGAGAAAATCTTCACCTTGCGAATATTCAGCCCCTAAGGAGAAAAATATCATGGAGTTTCTTATGCACAGATGTGGGTTGAAGCACTTTTCCTGTTCGCGCCAGCACCTCGGCTAAACTGTTGTCCCGTGAGCGAAACCCTTCGCAAAATACCTCCGTGAAACCACTGTTCGCGAATAATCGTGCCTGCTCGCTCGCCAACACTATCAAACTCCACCTGTCGCAACTCCTGCGACGAACTTGCAAACTCCGCTGGTCGAACATCACCAAACTCCTCTGTTCACAAACACTCCTGTTCGCGGTAACTGCACACGAACTCTTGTTCGCTAACTCTACTTCGCCTAATACCGTGAAGGTTCTTGAATTGTCGCGACTCGAAGTTGCGACACCACCTCTACCGCGAACTCCCCAAAGCATAACTCGTCGAACTGCCGCAGCCTTTTATCCGAACTGCTTCGCATCTGTTCGTTCCCGTGAGCCCGTCTGCCTTGCAAACAATTCACAAAATTTTATATTTTTCTACGTTGTAGCCAAGATTTTCTTTCTCCAGCCAAGGAAATTCAGAAAATACTTCCAAATTTTCTTCTCTGCAAGATTCCTTGTTGAGTCAGAAATTGTACTTTGATTCTGCCACAAATCCTTTTAAATAATCCCTTAATTAAGATTCCTTAATTAAGTTTCCATGAAAAAGAATTTTCCCTTAATAAAGTTTCCCAGAGAAGCGATAAAATCTTTCAAAAAAAAAATAAATTAAAATATTTCCTTAATTAAATATTTCATTGAATTAACTGGATTTCAAATGCTTTCTTTTCTTCAGCCTCCAGCAAAAGAAATCTCACCTCCGCAGATCCAGCAGAGGAAATCCACCAAAAGAAAATATTTCGCGGCTCCAGTGAAGGAAAGAAAATCACATTCCAATTACTCCGCTTCGCATTCCTTCCAAAATTTTCTTTGAACTTTCCTTTTCGGCGTCCTGGAATAGCTCCACTGCACCGCAAAAATTTGAAGAATCTTCCAAATTTACTTCTCCGCAGTTTTCTCCACTCGCTCCAGCGAAGGAAATAAAAAATTCTTTCTATTTCCGCTCCGCCTCTTGCAAAGGAAATTTAGCATTAGCCAAAGAAAAATTCGCAACCCTTCTGAATTTTCTTCTTCGCAACCTTTCCTCCGCTCGACCCGCCAAGGAATGAAATATTTCCTTCCAATTTCTCCTAATTTTGAATTGCCTCCACAACAAATAGACAGCAATGGAAATTGATTCTCCTTCTCTAGTAAACGGATAGGAATGGAAATCGTGAAAGAAATTCCTCCGCTCCCGCCTCGATCACGCCTCCAATTCCTCCTTCTGCTCGAACTCGCAGAGTCCTGATCCGCGATTTCTTTATGTCGCCGAAACAGAAGCATGAACGTCCCTCCCGCGAGGCGAACTCTTTCTTCCGCCTTCTGCCTCCTGCGGGAACAGTGCATCTGTGAACTCGGCCCTGTAGCAGCGATCCTTCGCTCCTCGCATCGGACAACTCTCCAGCAGCCTTCTGCACCGATGCCTTCCGCACCGAAGCCTTCTGCATCGCGAAGCTCTCTGTCGCGATCCTTCTGTTCGCAAACCCACGCGATCTGCTTGTTCGCCGACCGGAAAGGAGGCAAGAAATCTTCCGCGCCTCCCGATCTTCTTGCAAGTCGCAATTCACCGAACACCTGAAATTCTTGAAATTTAGCTGCCAAATTTTCTTCAAATCTTCTTTTTTCCTATGCCGCCGAAAATTTTCTTCCCCTCGAACATGGCTCTGATACCACTTGTTGAGAAAATTTGGGAGAAGAAAACTAAGAACGACACAAATCCAGAAGAACACAGAGAGATTTAACGAGGTTCGGCAAAGATGCCTACATCCTCGGGAGCAGAGCGGTGACTTTTTTTTCAATATTTTGAAAAGAATACATAATACAAGATTCAACTCTCTCAAAGACCTAGAATTACAAACATGTCTATTTATAATCCTAGAGTAAACCCTACAGTACAATATGTAATTACCAAATTACCCTTGTACCGTATAGCGAGGCGTTGACCCAGCACCGCGTTGACCCACATAACGTAACTTCCCGATTTGGACAGATTCTTCCGCTTCGCTCCGCTCTGCTCTGCTTCGTTCCAGCGTCTGTCCCTATATAGTATATAAGTCATACCATAACAGCTTTGTTATCTAATTTTCTCTTAATTGTAATAAATTGGAGCTATAAATGATATATATCCTCCAGCCTAAGAGAGAGTACTTGCATAGAAAAATATCAATTATTAAAGTATTTTTCTATATTTTATGATTGTATGTTTATTTGATTGCACATTTTTTCTTCTAATTTGAGAGGTTCACTTGTGAATAAGAAGCAAAAAAGATTTTACCCCTCTATCACAAAGATTGGCAAACGAAACATGCAGGAGTTTTACACCATCCTGAAAATTTTCAGATGAATTTAAGGAGCATTTTATTTAAGGAGTTTTACATACATACCACACAATTCTTATTTATTGACTTATTTAACCCTTAAAGTTTAATATTTACATTTATAGCACTATAATGTTTAAATCTATGCAAGAACATGTGTATTTCACTTTTAAAAATTTAGCAATAATGATATTTTTGATATGATGTTAAAATTTGAGTTGTATGCATGTAAATATGAAACTTGAGGTGTTAGATATGTAAATTTATAAGAATTGTGTGGTATGTATGTTAAAACCCCTTTTTTTTTGTAAGTAATAGCAAGTTGTTTGAGTTGTACCATCCATCAGAACTCGGGAAAATAAAGTTAAGCCTTTGATGATACCTTATTTACATAGAATCAAACCGTTCAAAGTGGCATCTTGTTGAGTGAATTTCTTCATCTCTATCAAATAGTTTACATGTGGGGAGTTATAATTTATAAATTACTTGTCTATAAGAAATGTATTTTTGCAATCAAGCGCCTCTCAAGTTTCTTTTGGCCTTTCATTGAACTTCTAAGCCATGCTTCCTTCATTATTAATTCAAGGCCAAAACATTGCCATTAGTAGGCGGTATTTGACAAATCTCAAACTATTCTACTGGCTTTTCTTATATCAGCTAGAAGTTCCCTCAAGGCGCCCTTCCCTGGGCTTAAGAGCTGTTTAACATCTAAATAAAGTCTAATATTTTCTTCCGAAGTATTTCCAAGTGTGTGTTCATGAACCTCTTTATCGTTGCTGAGATAGTTCCGAGCCTCAAAAATGGCTTGTTTTGCTACAACTCTGGCTTGTAGTTTACTCTTCATCTTTATTCAATTTAAATGCTAAATCATAGTTTAGCCTTATTTCTCCTTTTAGCTTACGTTTTTTATACTTAGGAGTGTAAACATGTCAAGCCGAGCTTAAGCTTCCCCAGTTTGAGCTTGAACCTGCTTATTAATTGAATTTTAACTATATTTTATGATTTTTTTGTCAGCTTATAAGTTGAATCATTTCTTATAAAGGGGAGGAAAAAATTCCAATTCTATTGTAATAAAATGATGGAAAGAATGAGAAATTATGGAAAATATATTAAGAAATTAATCATNGTATTTTATGTTTTTTTTGTCAGCTTATAAGTTAAATCATTTCTTATAAAGGGGAGGAAAATATTCCAATTCTATTGTAATAAAATGATGGAAAGAATGAGAAATTATGGAAAATATATTAAGAAATTAATCATNAAGTGAAATACACAACTCTGGCAAGAACATGTGTATTTTAAATACTAAATTTTTAAAAGTGAAATACACAACTCTGGCAAGAACATGTGTATTTCACTTTTAAAAATTTAGCAATAATGATATTTTTGATATGATGTTAAAATTTGAGTTGTATGCATGTAAATATGAAACTTGAGGTGTTAGATATGTAAATTTATAAGAATTGTGTGGTATGTATGTTAAAACCCCTTTTTTTTTTGTAAGTAATAGCAAGTTGTTTGAGTTGTACCATCCATCAGAACTCGGGAAAATAAAGTTAAGCCTTTGATGATACCTTATTTACATAGAATCAAACCGTTCAAAGTGGCATCTTGTTGAGTGAATTTCTTCATCTCTATCAAATAGTTTACATGTGGGGAGTTATAATTTATAAATTACTTGTTTATAAGAAATGTATTTTTGCAATCAAGCGCCTCTCAAGTTTCTTTTGGCCTTTCATTGAACTTCTAAGCCATGCTTCCTTCATTATTAATTCAAGGCCAAAACATTGCCATTAGTAGGCGGTATTTGACAAATCTCAAACTATTCTACTGGCTTTTCTTATATCAGCTAGAAGTTCCCTCAAGGCGCCCTTCCCTGGGCTTAGGAGCTGTTTAACATCTAAATAAAGTCTAATATTTTCTTCCGAAGTATTTCCAAGTGTGTGTTCATGAACCTCTTTATCGTTGCTGAGATAGTTCCGAGCCTCAAAAATGGCTTTTTTTGCTACAACTCTGGCTTGTAGTTTACTCTTCATCTTTATTCAATTTAAATGCTAAATCATAGTTTAGCCTTATTTCTCCTTTTAGCTTACGTTTTTTATACTTAGGAGTGTAAACATGTCAAGCCGAGCTTAAGCTTCCCCAGTTTGAGCTTGAACCTGCTTATTAATTGAATTTTAACTATATTTTATGTTTTTTTTGTCAGCTTATAAGTTAAATCATTTCTTATAAAGGGGAGGAAAATATTCCAATTCTATTGTAATAAAATGATGGAAAGAATGAGAAATTATGGAAAATATATTAAGAAATTAATCATCACAAGGAAGAGAGATTTTTTTAATTAATTTTAAAATCTCTCTACCTTATATTTGAGTTCTAATATTTTTTTAGTTTATTCTATTCGAGTCGAGGGATATGTTGTTCTCGAACATGAATTCTACTTGAAAATCATATGTGAATTATACAATATATGTTACCAAGTATATGTACATGTATTCATGCAAATATGAATTTATGAATATGAGTATACACAATCCCTATATGTATATGCACACATATATACCTAAATATATACAAGTACACATTCACACTATATATATATATATATATATATATAGAGCTGTAAATGATCCAAGCTTGAGCGAGCTCAAACTTTGCTCATGATCGGCTCGTTCAAAATTGACTCATTCAAATTAATTAGAAAAAATAGATGTATGATGTTGGACTCGAGCCTACACCAATTTTGTGTAATAGAAAACGCATAACTACATGACGACACGAATTGTTATGATTTAAACTTGGATATAAATCTATATAATTTATTATTATATAAATAATATGTATTATTTTTTTTTTATTTCGAGCTAAAACGAGTTGAACACGATCGAACAAAACATTGTTCGTGTTCGGCATTATAATTCAAGCTTAAAATATTTGTTTGTTTTTGGCTGTTTTACTTAACGAACAATTCGAACATGAGCTACTTAATGTGTGCATACACATTTCTTACATATTTATAAACATAGTGAAGATAATATTACGCCAAACACAATTAAAACAGCCTTGCTCATGTTTGACTCACTAAATATACAAGCTTATAAAAAATAGTCAAACATCAACTAATTATCAAGCCAAACATGACTGAACATGAACAACAAACATTTTTAACATTGGTTGTTACAGCCTTAGTTGAATCACACTGCTAACAGTATTTTTACTGAATATTTGTTTTTATAGGAATACAATGGCAGATTAAAGGTTTTCAAGATTGATCATGATGCAAATCCCAAGTTAATTGAAGAGTACAAAGTCTATGGCCTTCCAACCTTGATTCTCTTTAAGAATGGCGAAGAGGTTCCAGAAAGCCGAAGAGAGGGCGCAATTACAAAGATTAAGCTAAAAGAGTATTTGGATTCTTTGTTGAGTTCAACAAAGGTTGTTTGAAGTTACTTAAAAACCAATTCTTTCAGGAATCTTGGATTCCACATACTGTAGCTTCCGATTTTGCTAAGAAATATTGGTATGCCATGTTTTAGAGCTTGCCTTTGCCTGAAGCCTTTTCAGTGTAATATTTCTTCACAGTAACTTGTGAAATTTGTTCTTGGCAATTTATGAAATGAGTGAAGTGCAATAAAAATCGAGTTTCCTTTTTCTTTTGTTAAATTTGATTTTATATGCTTTATGATAGCAAAAATAAATCAAATATGTCCACTGTTTGTTTGTTTTTTTGAAAATATGCCTGAAAATTCTGTGTAAGATCAAAATGCCTTTTTTTATTCTTGTATCTCTATTGTTTAGGAAGAAGAGCATCCTGCCGTTTCACACTTCTGCTTTCTACATTGTTGGTGTTATCATACTTTCATTTGATATTTTTTCTTACTCATGAGGGTAAGATGATCGTGAACGTGAAGTTCAAAATGTCTTCATTCGTGGATATTGATATGGTTTTTTCTATTATTTTTATCATGTATCATATGTCATACTACTTTGATGGAACTCTATTGTGATGCTAAAAAGAATATCACTAGAATGTGTTCAAACATTGTTCGAATTATGATCGAACATGGTTTGAAATCTTATTCAAATCACATCAATCGTTCATGCTTCGAGCTATATTCAAACATTTTGAACAAAATATTGAATATGATTTGAAGATCATTTAAACTATATTTGAATATGGTTTAAGTATTGTTCGAATCATGCTTAAAAATGATCAAATCTTGTTCAATCATGATTCGAGAAATATTTGAACACATATTTTACAACCATGGAGTTATATATATTAATTATTTGCTAAAGGCAAACTAATAATCAATTGTCTTTTACTTTATGGAAGAGAATGAAAAGAAGATAGTAAAATAGGCTAGATATTTATTTGAGAATTGAAACCAATGATTGCAAGTACATAGAGGTATTTCCCTTGAATATCTTATAATTCTTATGTTACAAAGTAATAGGTGACGACGACGATGACAACAAGCCTTTATATCATAAAGTAACAGAGATTGATTAAAATGAATTTAGCATGAAATTAGAGATAACATACCACATTGGCAGAATAACATATACCGTTTCAATTCCTTTGACAAAATTGCTTAATTATTTGTTATAGGCAAATCATGTTTTTACATTGTTATATTTTATGAAGTGGGTGGGCTGTTTATTTGAAGAACGAAACAAATGATTGCTCGAACAAAGTCATATTTACCTTCAATATCTCATAAATCTTGCATACAAAATAATTGAGATTGATTAAAATGAATCCATTCAATTCTAATCTTTATTATGAGTGCCTATCGCTCTCTAGAAAATTTCAACTCTAAAGTTTTATGCACAAGAGGGTTATATGAGATCTGTCAATTCCTAATGATGTGAGCATCCATCATGCAATGGTAGGTGTTGAAATGAACATATCACATGTGGAAGTAAATAATATTCTCGACATGTAGGCCACATATGATAGTGGTTTTATGGATGTTTTTCCAATTTAAGAATTACTTGACATTGGTATATAAGTTAGATCCTTGAATTCTATCTTTGAATTCTTCATGTTTCTTCGAACTGAAACCAACAACTAAACATATGGATAATACATGATAACTCTTTTTCTATATGGGTCAATGCTTGAAATTAATTTTAATTCAAGGGTTGATATAACAGTCTTGTGCTCAAGTTTGCCTTCAAGTCATTTAAAAATTAGGTAAATTTAATGGTAGGGCGTGTGGAGCTTGGGCGAGCAACTCTAAAACTACTTTCCAGAGCAAGCAACTCTAAGACTCTCCTTTGGGGAGAGCATGGGCGAGCATCTCCAAGACTCCCCCCTCTTGGGGGAGCATCTCTGAGACTCCCCTCCAGGGCAAGCAAATCCAAGACTCCCCTGTCAGAGCGAGAAACTCCAAGACTCCCCTTCGGGGCGAGCATCCTTAACACTTGCCTCTGGGGCGAGCAACTCTAAGAGTCCAGTCCGGGGTGAGCAATTCTAAGACTCCCCTCCGGGTGGAGCATCAATAAGCCTCCCTCCAGGGCGAGCATCTCCAAGATTCCCTTCCGATACGAGCAACTCTAAGACTTTTTTTCTTTGGTGGTCAACTTTCCTCTGATGACCGATTTTTTCTCTGATCATCAGAACCCGACAATCTCCCTGGATAGGAAAAGCTCTGAAATGAAAGCCTCGGCAAATGACGACAAAAATACTAGAACCTAGCGCAACGGCTAACAAAGGATATCGTTAGTAAATTCTGTGTTCATGATTTATTTGATTTATAAATTTCATTGTTCTTATTGTAGCTGTCATTATCAAGGAGAAAGAAANCTGGTGGTCAACTTTCCTCTGATGACCAATTTTTTCTCTGATCATCGGAACCCGACAATCTCCCTGGATAGGAAAAGCTCTGAAATGAAAGCCTCGGCAGATGACGACAAAAATACTAGAACCTAGCGCAACGGCTAACAAAGGATATCGTTAGTAAATTATGTGTTCATGATTTATTTGATTTATAAATTTCATTGTTCTTATTGTAGCTGTCATTATCAAGGAGAAAGAAAATTATGGTACTTATTATGTATACTAAAAAATGATTTGCACGGATTTTGAGGCAATTTGACCTTCCAGGATAAAATGGATTATAATACCCTTTGCTCTTTTCTTTAAGACAAGATTGAATATGTAATCTTATACATTTTTTTATCCTTCCTATCTTCTATAAATAGAAGGACTGCATGATGTAAACGAGATCCTTGGGCCCCCATCGCTTGTAACCTCATTTTTTCAATGAGTAGAATGGGTTGGAGAGTCTGGAAACACCCCGATTTTTCCCGCTTGAAGAAGTCATCCTTCTCCTCTTCTCTCTCTCTCTCTCTCTCTCTCTCTCNATCTTTCCTATCTTCTATAAATAGAAGGACTTCATGATGTAAACGAGATCTTTGGGCCCCCATCGCTTGTAACCTCATTTTTTCAATGAATAGAATGGGTCAGAGAGTCTGGGAACACCCCGATTTTTCCCGCTTGAAGAAGTCATCCTTCTCCTCTTCTCTCTCTCTCTCTCTCTCTCTCTCTCACATTCTTCTTTTCTCAGTTTTATGCTCTATTCTTTGGGTACGGTCTATCAGACAAATTTGGATCCAACAATTGCTATCCTTCTTTCAATTATAACCTATTATTTTTTATAATGACTGATTTAAAACCAAAATATTTTTAAAATTTGAACAAAACATGTTTGAAATATAGAGCTGTTGCTGCCAAGCGTTATTAAAGATCAATCAAGCTCGCATTAAGGTTGCCCAAAAAAAGGAAAAAAATCTAGAAACGATGGATGTTCGAATAACTTCTTTATTTGAAAAATTGTCTTCATTTGAGATTTATGACTTAAATTTTAATATTATTATATAATCTCAATCAAAATAAAATTTTAGATATTTTTAGTAAATAAATAAACTCTAAAAAAATTTGATTAATTATATGTATTATATGACATTGAAAAGTTGAATTCAAAAGTGTCTGGGATGCATGCCCAAAATATTGAACGTCACACTATAAAGAGAATACAATAGAGAACAATAGAGAATGTTTCCCCTTATTTATANTATTTGATTAATTATATGTATTATATGACATATTGAAAAGTTGAATTCAAAAGTGTCTGGGATGCATGGCCAAAATATTGAACGTCACACTATAAAGAGAATACAATAGAGAACAATAGAGAATGTTTCCCCTTATTTATAGGAAATGATCCTTATTTTAAATTACATATTACTCCCTCATCATTAGCCTTTTAAAGGAGTCTTTCAGTTTTTACAAGAATATTTGGATGCAATACGACGGTTAAAATATCGTCGATCGTTTGTCACGCCTTTACTTCGCTGATACTCAATTCGGGGTTGAATCATCTGAGGACCGTTTTGAAGAAAGTCGATCGTCGTTTTGAGGGACAAAATCATTCGGTAGGCCCTTACAATTGTTTGTTAATAGTTACGATCGACCGGTTATGCGATCGGTCGCTTTTTTTTTTCTCGAGTTTCACATTTGCTTTGAGATTCGCGTTGGAGCATTTTTTTATACAATAATCATATTCTTTAAATAAAATTGATGAAATTTTTTTATAATGAATTATATAGCAATTATGTGATATCTATCTAATTTATTTTATNAGGGTTGAATCATCTGAGGACCGTTTTGAAGAAAGTCGGTCGTCGTTTTGAGGGACAAAATCATTCGGTAGGCCCTTACAATTGTTCGTTAATAGTTACGATCGACCGGTTATGCGATCGGTCGTTTTTTTTTTCTCGAGCCTCACATTTGCTTTGAGATTTGCGTTGGAGCATTTTTTTATACAATAATCATATTCTTCAAATAAAATTGATGAAATTTTTTTATAATGAATTATATAGCAATTATGTGATATCTATCTAATTTATTTTATTAGAATATTTTTGGTATGTTCAAGACTGCTTTAGATCTCTTTTGCTTTTAAAACCGTCTTCATAGTTCTGTTTGAGATATCTGCTATCTTGTTGCTTTTAGAAATTTATGTGGTAGAAATCATTTTTTTCTTAGCCGAACTGTTGAAATCTAGTATTTCAAAAAGTGCAAACAATATTTTTGCAAATAAAATAAATTTATAATAAGTTTTTTGAAAAATAGTTCATTCTAAAATAACACAGCTGTCAAACAACTATGACTGCCCTAAACATACCCGTATACAAGTATCACTCAATTTATGGGTATATACATACTTAACTTCTAAATTTTGTTTAATATATTTATATCACCCAAAATTTCTATATCACACAAAAAAATCACTTTCTTAACTTGAACTAAAAATTTTCAATCCGAGTTTGAGTGCTCATCGGTGAAAATTTATTTGATTTGTGTCAAATGACAAAAAATTGCTTATGACACATCCTTACTAATTTTGCTCGAACAAAGNCAAACCGTCTTCATAGTTATGTTTGAGATATCTGCTATCTTGTTGCTTTTAGAAATTTATGTGGTAGAAATCATTTTTTCTTAGCCGAACTGTTGAAATCTAGTATGTCAGAAAGTGCAGACAATATTTTTGCAAATAAAATAAATTTATAATATGTTTTTTGAAAAGTAGTTCATTCTAAAATAACACGGCTGTCAAACAACTATGACTGCCCTAAACATACCCCTATGCAAGTATTACTCAATTTATGGGTATATACATACTTAACTTCTAAATTTTGTTTAATATATTTATATCACTCAAAATTTCTATATCACACAAAAAAATCACTTTCTTAACTTGAACTAAAAATTTTCAATCCGAGTTTGAGCGCTCATCGGTGAAAATTTATTCCCTCCTAAAAAAATATTCTAAGATTCATGTTAATTTATTTGATTTGTGTCAAATGACAAAAAATTGCTTATGACACATCCTTACTAATTTTGCTCGAACAAAGTTTTAAATTTGAGTATAGTTTGAAAGGGTTTTGAGCAAATTATAAACAAAGATTGAACATGCTTTGAACATTATTCGAAAAAAATTTACAACATGATTTGCTTATGGCTCAAATGACTCCTCAACTATACACAATCTCTATATGTATATGCACACATATATACCTAAATATATACAAGTACACATCCACACTATATATATATATATATA
>JXCR01004889.1:13128-24452 GCA_002079205.1 Phalaenopsis hybrid cultivar
AAAAAGTTGCTCATTATGCTTGAATTTATAAATTGAAAGTTCATTAGATTCGTAGACAAGAAGCATAAATTAAAAAGATTCATGCCTACCATCAAAAGTAGGCATGGACTAAACTTATTGTTTCAAATTCACCATTGCATTGGGGATAATGAATCTCATTTTCTCTTTCATAATGCCTATGTTGTTTATGATGACTATCATTCGATTAATTATTTAGGGTTTTCTCATCCTGGTCTTCGTGTTCTTCTTAATTAGTATGGTCTTAAAGATTTCTAAATATTAATGTCTTCTAAGGTCTAATAATTTGAGGCTTAGTAGGTTGAGGAGATGTGATGTGGGAAAAATTTAATTATTGTAAGATGAATTTGATTGCAACTATAATTCTTAAATTCTTATCAATGAATTATGAAACATGTAACTAATTGAAAACATAAATACAATAACAAGAATGTGATGTAAGAGATAAAGTGGCATAAATTATTGATATATTAACTACACCAGATGTCTAATTAGTAGAAATTCAAAAGAAGGAATCAAAAGTTATGATCGATCTAACTTGTAATAAATTTATGCTAATTAGTAGCAAAGTACAAGTATATTAAAGTTTATTTCTATAAATAGTCATTTGTCATGGAGATCATATTCCTTACTTAAAAATCCTTATCCTTTTCATGGGAGGAGAGGCTCAAAAAGTGTAAAAGAACTTCACTAAAAAAAATTCATTCTAAAAATGAAGTGCTTAAAAGTACTAGAGGTCTGGATTTATATGAATGGGAGGGGGAGGCAACAATACACATACTTACATCCAAATTAAAATCTATTTTTACTTTCCATCATTCTTTTCATACTTAATATCAATCACAAACTATTGTGTTTCATTGGAATATTTTTATTTCATGACCGATATAGAAATTGCATACATTAAAAGACAGATAAAATAAATCACGGAACTTTAAGAAAACTTATAAAATACTAAAATGTGCTAGCATGATAATCACATGTCTATCATTAAGTGCAAAAAAATAGTTCATTAAAGTGTTAAATACATGGGCAATGCATTAACTATAATCCAACTAATAGCAAGATTTTGAAAAGGAGGAGAATCACAATCTAATTTTGGACCAAATTATATATGTTTTAAGCTTTCATATTTAGCTTTAGTGTTATATATAGATTCAAATATTTATTCAAATTATGTTTCATATTCAAATTTATTAACAAGAACATACAATAGATCTTGTTGCATAGTATTGTATTATATTGCACATATGTATAAATTATCATAAAAAAGTTGCTCATGAGTATTGGCCCACATGTTTCTACTATTTATAAAGGGAGTAATATATCAAAGACTTGCCTCAACATAATGTTAAATTTTATACATTGAATATTGAAGAGATTATTGAATTCAATGAAAGATCTATCTAATAAACTTTGCATTTATTATTGTCTCAAATGTATGGGACCATATTTCTAAATATTAAATTTTTAAATAGGAGCAAACCTTCCTCATTAAATTTTATAATTCATCTATATGCATCAAAACTTACTTTATATTAATCATAGCCTGAAGTAAGCTTTGTTGAATTTTTTTGATGTAAATCATCCAAATTTATCCGAATGGGAATGCGAATGCGTTAGACCTATATGTTATAGGCGGGTCAATGAGATTAATTGGCTATGTTGGTTCATATTCAATAACAATTATAGAAGGATACAAAGTAATTGTCCTATTAATAAAACCTATATCAGTATTCTCATTAGTAGGAAGAACCAAGTCACAATTATTGATATGATCGATCACTAAACACTAATGCAAGTCTGTTATGCTTTTATTGCAAATTTAGTGTGACCATTAATTGGAGGGTGATAAGATATAAAAATTCAAAAGCCTTCATACTCATAATTTTTAAATGAGCGCATATTCTACTGAGAGCATCCACAACTTTATTTTGTAGCATCCTTATTTTTAAAACAATTATATGTCTTGAAGAAATTGAAACCATTTTACATTTTGTGAGCTAAGTTTTTTTTTGAGCATTTAGATATTTAAGAGCCTTATGATTGTAGTATATAAACTCATGAGAATAGATAATGTTATTAGTACTATAAAGCTTGAGCGATAACATAAACTCATTACCATATGTAGTTTCTCACTAAAGAGAGCAATTTGATGGCCTTCATATCTAAGGTATCATTTAATACTTAATCCAAAATCATCATAATATGCCTCAAATATCTTATCAGTAATAGTAATTTACTGTTGTTATACTTAATAAAAATTTCTTAATATAGTTGCTTTGTCTAACAAATTTATATTTTTTTAAGAAATTGGATCATTGGGGCCATAATGATATTGAATCATGTATCTTTAATAGAAGGTACTAACCCATGCTATTTATGAGCATCGTGAATTGAGATTGGGATAGACCAATATTGAATTATCCTAATTTTCCTACTATTAGTAGGGATGTCATCACTAAAAATGATAAATCATAAGAAGATCAATGAAATAGACATGCACGAGCAATTATTACATATGAAATATGGTTTTTTTGGCAAAATATTTCAAAAACTTGCCATCTATAGGATTGTTTTTATTTTGATTAAAAAATGAATATCATTAAAGAAGGTTAAGAATACTCCAATAAAGGGGCACATCACATGTATCATCACTTGCATGAATGTAGCAGGGTATCAATTAAGCAAAATTGCATCACCAACTTTTCATATAAGCCATCTTGTATCTTTAGATTATTTTCCATTCATCACCCTATTGCATGAGGATTTGATGATATCCAATCATAAGATCAATTTAGGAGAAAATTAACACACTAACCATTATATCTAACATGTCATTAAGTTGAGAATAGGACACCTATACTTAATAGTAGTTTTTTTAATGACATGAGTATCTATGCATGTACACCAAGTATTATCCTTATTTGGAGTAAAAAAAGACATGAGTTATTGTAATAATAAAGAGTAATAAAAATATTAACATTGATTAGAAGCATCTCTTCAGTTATTACTTAATAGTCATATACCTTTCTCGAACAACGAAATTGGGAGAGCGAAGGAGGGAGATTGAGATGAAGGAAGCAACAACAATGAAGGAGAAGGAAGCAAAGGAGGAAGAGAAGACGAGGAGAGTGAACTATTTCTTAATGTGGAGAGATGACCCCAGTGAAGCCCTAGCTTGTGAGTTCAAATAAAGAAGGTGACAACACCACAGAGGAGTATGAACAAGAAAAGGATACTGCAGAGGAAAAGGAATAAGAAAGGTGTGATCATTTCCAAGTTTATCTTGTGTGTTCAAGCAGAGGAGAAGTAGAAAAGGTCTCACTATTAGTCCAGCTGCGTGTAGAGAATAGAGGAGTCAAGTGACTTATGTGCGAGGAAGATATGACTGAAAGAAGCAAAAGTATTGCATGCACTTGAGTGTGGGTCTGAGCAACATCGAAGAGGGCGTTGTACCCTATTCCATCGAAGGAGAACAAAGGTAAGACTTTAAATGTGCAAACAATGAACAATAAAGAGATGAACTGAGTTGAGCTTGAAGAAGGCGAGATTTGCAAAATTTTATTCAAGCATTAATTAGTTTAATATAATGTTATAAGTATTATAGTTAATATTTATTAATTTTTTACATAACTCTTAAATCAAGGAGCATAATTTTGGAGTCAGAAATTATTGATTTCACATAAGAAAGAAAAACGTGAGAGTGAGGTAGGATATCAATTCGAGAAACTTAAAAGATAAATATAAATGTCTATATTTTTATTAGAATAACTGATATAATTCTTTAAATTAATGTTATTAAATTTTATTCAATTAGGAAGTGTGAAAGAAAACTAATAAATTATTGGGATTTGAGGAAAACTGTAAAGAATTTTATAGTAAAAAGAGGTTAGTGTTTTAAACATAAAACTCTTACATAGTTAAATTATTGTTGATAATTAAATATTAATTTAGAAAATTTATGAATGTTAATTAGGAGTGTTGATTTAAAGGTGCAATGAATGCTAATTGAAGAATAACAAAAAGTTATTTCAAGGGNAAATAATAAAAATATTAACAATTGACTAGAAGCATCTCTTCAGTTATTACTTAATAGTCATATACCTTTCTCAAACCAACGAAATTGGGAGAGCGAAGGAGGGAGATTGAGATGAAGGAAGCAACAACAGTGAAGGAGAAGGAAGCAAAGGAGGAAGAGAAGGCAAGGAGAGTGAACTATTTCTTGATGTGGAGAGACGACCCCAGTGAAGCCCTAGCTTGTGAGTTCAAATAGAGAAGGTGACAACACCACAGAGGAGTATGAACAAGAAAAGGATACTGCAAAGGAGAAGAAAGAAGAAAGGTGGGATCATTTGCAGGTCTATCTTGCGTGTTCAAGCAGAGGAGAAGTAGAAAAAGTCTCGCTATCAATCCAGCTGCGTGTAGAGAATAGAGGAGCCAAGTGACTTCTGTGCGAGGAAGATATGACTGAAAGAAGCAAAAGTATTGCATGCACTTGAGTGTGGGTCTGAGCAACATCGAAGAGGGCGTTGTACCCTATTCCATCGAATGAGAACAAAGGTAAGGCTTTAAATGTGCAAACAATGAACAATAAAGAGATGAATTGAGTTGAGCTTGAAGAAGGTGAGATTTGCAAAATTTAATTCAAGCATTAATTAGTTTAATATAATGTTATAGATATTATAGTTAATATTTATTAATTTTTTACATAAATCTTAAATCAAGGACCATAATTTTGGAGTCAGAAATTATTGATTTCACATAAGAAAGAAAAATGCGAGAGTGAGGTAGGATATCAATTCGAGAAACTTAAAAGATAAATGTAAATGTCTATATTTTTATTAGAATAACTGATATAATTCTTTAAATTAATGTTATTAAATTTTATTCAATTTGGAAGTGTGAAAGAAAACTAATAAATTATTGGGATTTGAGGAAAACTGCAAAGAATTTTATAGTAAAAAGAGGTTAGTGTTTTAAACATAAAACTCTTACATAACTAAATTACTGTTGATAATTAAATATTAATTTAAAAAATTTATGAGTGTTAATTAGGAGTGTTGATTTAAAGGTGCAATGAATGCTAATTGAAGAATAACAAAAAGTTATTTCAAAGGAAACAAAGATATTCAGACATTAGGTGAGTAATTATATTTATGAATTTTATAAATTTTTATTATGTCTAAATATATGTTTGATTTCATTTATGCTATATTCTAGTGAGATTTATATTATAATAAATTCTTCATATTATCAGATAGGAAAAGTATGTATGCTAAACAACTACATTATAGTTTTTTTAAGAATAATTTTTATGATTATATGATATATAGATTGTAGTATATATTTATATTAGTTTATTGCATTAACTATAGATTTAGTAAAACTGAATTTATTCATTAGTAGATAAAGGTAAAGTGTTTCACGTATGATATGAAGAATGAAGTAGTGTATACATGATTGCTTGTATGTGCTTGAAAAATGAGTTCACCCCCTTATGAGACATACAAGAGACACAAGTGCAGCCATGCACGTAGATGTTATCCTACCACGTCAAACAATTATGATGTTTAGATCACTAATAGATGTGCCAACGGGCGAATATTGATCATGGGCGAGCAGGCACCTTCCCACCTCATATAATTGTGTAAATTAGACCACAAAGTATTGTGCTGATGAGATAATATCAAATAGAGGTGCGTTAGTTTATGTTTTAACGACGCACCTGAGACAGATGTGAATCTTAAGAGTATGAAATAAAATTAAAGTTAGAGTTATATATCAGAAGTTTTGATTATTTTCATTGAGTAAATGTCATGAATGCATACATTAAATTTTTATATAACCTTTTAAAATGAAATAAGAAAGATCGCCATGCATATTATTTTTTTCCCTTTGGTTATTGTAGTTGAGAAGCGCGATTGCTCCTATTTTTATCTTTAGATAACTCATAATATTGTTTTAATATTTTTTATAAGGTTTAAGCTTTTAAATAAGATTAATATTAGAGGAGCTAATATGTACATGAGGCAAGAACAACAATTAGAACTGTAACTTTTATTTGTTAATTAAAATATTTCATTTAGTTGTTCTTTAAACTAATTTTTATTTATTAAAATATTAGTGATGGAATTAGAAATATAGAAAACTTAATTCTATCATCTTATTGTCTGTTTCCGCCTTGGTAAATTTAATGGCCCAGGTCGGATCGTGACAAAAGTGGTGTCAAAGACAAAGTTTAGATTAAACAACATGAATTTTAATGAAAGAGTTATATGAGGATTACATTAAGATATAAATAATACGTATTAAATATTTAATCAAGTCTAATTAATTTATTTCATTATTATTACAAAATTATGGATGATCAGGAGGAATAAGTCGGGGATGATAACAATGAATTTGCTATGCCCAGGAATGTCACAATTAGTGTTAATGCATTTTCTGATACGATGAATGATATAAATCAGTTGATTAAGAATTTTTATTCTCAAGTTAGTAGTAGTGGAGAGGACCCATAAATATGTACTTGAAGCTCTTTTAAGGTATGAGACTATCTTTTTTTTCTAGAGTAGGAGATCCATATGAAGCTGAAAAATAACTGATGAGGGTGGAGAAAAACATAGATGGTATAACATGTTCACCAGAGAGGAGAGTTATCGTTGTCACCTTTGCCTTTGACGAAGAAGTTGAGATATGGTAGCAAGGTCAGTTACAAGAGAAATTTGATGGTTGACCAAGCCCCTTGGTATAGTGAGACGAGTTTGTGCAAACATTCAAAGATTGGTTTGTACCATTGTCAGCTAGCAGATAGATGCATGATAATTCATTCGGCTAGTGCGGGTGAGTTTGAAAAGTTATGTAATATGAAGCAGAGTTTACTATGATGTCGAGATATGCACCACAACTAGTTTTAAATGGAAATGAGAAATTCTAATGGTTTCTTTCTAGATTGAAGGATTCAATCAGGTAGTCACTAGTGACACTTAGGATTGAGGAATATTTAGTGCTAATAGATAGGGCTAGACTAGTAGAAATTGATTTTCAGCAGACTCAAAAGTGTAAGGACATACACAAGAGGAAGAGTTTGGAAGAAGTGATACCAACTGTTTTTTCTATAAAATCTAATGGGGAGAGGACAAAGTCCTATGTTGATGAAATTGTTAGCCAGACTGCCAACAAAATTAGAGACCTGTGTTAAGTGTTGGGAAACAACATTGTGGTGAATGTCTATTTAGTTCTAAGGGATTTTAATCATGCAAACAAACTAGATAATAGATGAGGAACAGTCAAAATTCTGTTCAGAGATCCATCTAAATGCTAACTCAGGATGGTATTTAACCCATAAGAGTTTTTAGAAGAGATCTATTTTCAGGAGCAATCAACAGAAGATGATAGAGGCTGGTAAAGTGATTAATAAGAAGAAATCAAGATAGAACATGCAACAAAGAGTCTATTCTCTCATCAAGAATCTAAAGAAAATGTTGCTACTTATATAATTGCTAGTAGAGTTTGATGATTGATTTGTCATTTGGGTGTTATGTTATCATATGTCATTTGAATTTCACGTTAATTGTTTAGTCTTGATTATTTTTTTGTACTTTGATTTTAGAAGTTGGATATTGTGTTAGTTATGTTTCACTGTATTAGATTTGGTGTTATCTTAGTTATGTTATCGTATTTATTTTGGTTATCACTTAGCAAGAATTTGACTTTCTTGAGATCATGATTCATGTGCATATTGTTTAGCTTGTGTGAAGTTAATGAATTTTGAGGGTAAAATTTTATAAGGTGGAAGATTTTAATAACTGAAAAAAATAAAAAATAAAAATAATGAATTGGAGCATCTCTTCAGTTACAACTTAATATCGTATGCCATTTTTGAACCAACGAAACTAGGAGAGCGAAAGAGAGAGATTGAGAAGAAGGAAGAAATAATAATTAAGGAGAAAAAAGAAGAGGATGAAGAGAAGGAGAGGCGAGAGTTTGTGCTTGAAATTGAGAGTCGAATCCACTAAAGCCCTGACTTGTGAGTTTGAATAAACAAGGAGAGAACACCGCTGAGGAGTAGGAAGAAAAATGAGTTGTCGTAAAGAAGGAAGAAGAAAGACGAGATCATTTCCAACCCTAAATTGTAGGTTTGAAAGAAGAAGTAGACATAATCCTGCAATCCAGCCAGCCTCATGCAGAGAAGAGAGGAGTCGAGAAACTCTTGTGCAAGGAAGATATGACCGAGTGAAGCAAAAGCTTTGCATTCACTTCTGTGTGGGTCCGAGCAACATTGAACATAAGTCTGAAGTAGGTGAAATATGGAAAATTTTATTCAGGCATTATTAGTTCAATATAATCTTATAGGTATTTAAGTTAATATTGATTAATTTATTACTTAATCAAGAGCATATGTTTTGGATTCATAAATTATTGATTTCACAAAAGAAAGAAATCGTGGGAGCGAGGAAATCGATTGAAGAAATTTATAAGGGGGAAATGTAAATGTGTATATTATTATTATAATAAATGATATAATTCTTTAAATTAATATCATCCAATTTATTCATTTCAGACTTGTGAAAGAAAGCTGGTAAATTCTTAGTATTTGAGGAAGAAGGCAAAAACTTATAAACAAAAAGGAAGATATTGTTTTAATCATAAAATTCTTACTAGTTAAATTCCCGTTGATTATTAAATATTACTTTAGGAAATTTATAAGTGCTAATTTAAGAATAAAAAATGTATAATTCAAGGAAAAGAGAAAGTCATTCAAATTTCAGGTGAGCAAGCATATTTTTAAATTTTAATAATTTTCATTATTTCNATAGTTAACATGAGAATTTCCATCGTAAAGGATTCCATCTCCAAAATATTAGTTTGCTCATTGGGCACCTCTGCTTGGATTGTTTAGACATAAGTATTATTTTCTCAACGTCAAAGGTCATTTTTTCCCTTCGCTCATCAACCGTCCTTTTGTTGTATATGTATTGGACTAATTGCTCATTCGTCATAGGGCCTGTAATATGCTGAGTAATTGGGGCATTCGTTTGTTGGAATAATGGCCTGACCCATATTTATCTAAAGTTCAAACATCAGCGCCTATCCATTTAACTCTCTTTTTCTTATTTTATGGTTTTTTTTTTAGTATCTTGACCCCCACTCGGCACTCCAGGATTAATTGTTTCATTTATGCATCTTTCATGCAGTATTATTTATTATTGTTTTTTAAATTATTTTGTGTAGATCCTGTTGCCATTTAAGGCGTCTTATCCTTTGAACGATTTGTAGGTTATCCTGTTTATCACTCCATGTATGATGACTTTGTGTGGATGCAGAAGTTTGGAGACCCACTCTTCCATAGGCATGTTGCGGGTAATCTAATGGATACTTGTCACTTGGCAAATTTCATCTTTCTAAAAATCATGTGGCTACAGAAATCTTTCTTGCTTTCCATTTGCTTGCAAGTTATTTACCTTATATGACATGTATTTTTATTTGTCAGTATCCTATTTTTGATGGAATTGCTTTGCTATAGAAGCTTGTTAAGATGATTGTATATTAAATGTTCCGTGAATGCCTGAGCGGTTAACTATGAATGTACATACGCATTGGTAAATAAGAATGCACATACCCTATCAAAAAGGCCCACCATTTTTTTATTATTGAAAAGACATGACATTGGGAAACGGTGACTTGCCATAGTTTTTTTTTTATTTTTGGGAATCTGAGCGAATTTAATTGTAAACGCTCACGTACCACATATGTAAGGCCTTGGAATTCAGGATCTCTTGGTTGAAAGACAAAGCTCTCAACCACTAAGCCATGGTGGCTTGCATGTGACTCACCACAGTTTTATAGTATTTTATGATGTTATTGTGAATAATATCTTGTATATATTTTTTTTGGTAAGCTAAATAGTGAACAGTTATACACTTTTTTTTTTATAATTTCTATAAGCATGGATTTGGTGAGATTGATAAAATTTCAGTCTAATGGCTAATGCTGATGCTGATGTGATTGTCAATTACAGATACTTCACTAAAATATAATTTAAACCAACATTACAGTCTGATAGATCATTATGCTTTTTGTTTGGTACATATGTTAAAATGTATGTGATCTTCTTGATGCAAATCCTTACAGAAGTTGTTTTAATGCACGTTCATAACTAAAATTAAAAAAGCTCACTCCCCAAAGCCCTGAAAAAAAATTGGAGTCCACTTTACTCAGGGGATTAATATGGAAATCTCTTTGACTTTTATCGAACCAACTAAGCCATGTCTTTTTGTAGTAATGCCTGTTTCTGTGCTATGTCCTATCATATCCCATGCCTGATGTCTGTTTTCATGTCTCATGCTCTTTAAAAATTACATTTTTCATGTATCCAGAACTTTATCTAACACAGTGATCAATGTAAGATCCATCAACTCACTGACAGGATTGACTATAATTATCATTCAAAGTTTCAAGATTGCTTGATAGCTAAATGATTCTGCTTAGTTGTTTATCACCTGGCATCAAATGATGTTATTAAAAAGAGTACTTGTGCTGGTTTCGAGCTGGGATGAGATGAAAANCTACATTGGACTTAAACCATTTCCAATCTTTAGGTTCTACCTATATTGAACCTAGAACTTCATAAGTCCTATCCATATTGGACTTAAAACTCTAGGTTCTACCTACATTGAACCTGAATCATCTTTAGTTTCACCGATATTAAACCTAAATATTAAACTCTCTCAGGTCTAATTGACATACGACCTAAAACAAATGACATGATAAAAATCTAACTCACCGACATAAATGACATAAAATTCATCTTAAAAGACATTAAAACACAACTTAAACATCTGTGTTCAGATTTATGAAGATTTCTTGGACGACACAATCAATGGTTGCTGACAAGAATCTTCCGGTCCTGGTTTAAACACCTTTCAGACTAAGTAAATTTGAATACTTCACGGTCCCGGGACGATGGAGTCGTAGACGTCTTGACCGGATCGTTTAAAAATTATTCAACCAATTAAAGAACCAACTAAAATTGATAAATCTGACAACATGATTTTATGCTAATCATGTTCTCTTTTGCAGGTTTATTGAAGACATGAAAATAAAATTTCGCTCTAGATTTCCTTTGAATGTTATAGGGTGTGTTAACTCTGTTTTGCAGAACGACATTCAAAAGTGGAATTTCAAAACAACAAAACCAGATAAAAACTAACAAAACAAAATAAAACGACATAAACAAAAATGACATGACACGACCAAAACATAAACAAAACAAAACAAAACGGTATGACAGAAACAAGAAA
>JXCR01004889.1:26115-41714 GCA_002079205.1 Phalaenopsis hybrid cultivar
TTTAATTTATGTAATGCTTTTTTCATATTAAATACATGGTTAGAAAAATTTAAATTCTGAAAAACTTGGAGGTAATCAACATATATATCTTGGTCAATAAATTTACTTAAAAAACTCCTTTAACTCCTATTTTAAATAATTAAGTTTCCTTACAAGCAATTTTAATATCTTCTAGTCTTACTATGAGTGTAATTTAATTCTTCAAAACATATTCTTTAAACTTAAGTGTAACTTTTTGTAACTAACCTAATCTTGTTTTTAACAATGTATACTAGGTCATCTAACTTATTCTCTAGACTTATTTGATTCCAATGTATTTTTTTTATCTTGGGGTCTGGGACTAATTCTCAAACATCATTTTTAGCAATGGTTTCGTTACCCTCTTGTAGCCACCATCTACAAAATGGTCTTTTAGAACTTCATTTATTGATTTTGTTTCAGCTTCAAACAGAATTGATAATTGATCTACCTTTGCCCTTGTACACTTTCTTGTCATGCATTTGAAGATGGATCTCAATAGTTAGTTCTTTGAATGGCTTTTAGGACATACTCAATTTTTGTGTGAAGAATTATCTCCTTTATATTCTAAAAAAATCTCGCAAAAGTTTTATATCATTATCATTTACATTATTTCTTTAGGATTAACTAAATTTTTGTAAAAAATCAAGTGTACCAATTCTTCCACAATGAGCTTCATTCTATTAAAAACTAAATATAGAAGAGGAAAATGAATGTCCAAGAAAAAAAATTTTCCCTCAAAATTTTTATCCCATTAAGTCTCATTTTGAATTTTGAAGATAAAACATCTACAAACAAATCTATGAAGGTGACTGTCACAACCTGAACCGAGAATTGGAATTAATCAAGGAGAGAACAGATGGTCGGACAAATGAATTAAATTTTCTATATTAACTCACAATTTAATAGATAAAAAACCACTTAAAATTAAATTAAGCATTAAAATTAATTTTACCTTATAACTGGTTGTACACGTCCTCTTAAACGTTTTTTCGTCTATTATTTATCTTTTAATCACTTAAAATTTACCTCAAAAGTTAGTTTAAATATAACAGTTAGCTAAACAAGCCAATGAATACTCATACTTCTAAATAGAGCAATAGAAGGAAAAGAAAAAAGAATATGTATGCCAGTTAAACTATTTATGAATTAATATAAACATTTGATATGCTATTCAAAGAGGTTTATATCATTATTTATTAATATCATTTCTTATCTATACAACAATCACAAGATGCGCCGTCTAAAATTTTGTGTCAATTAAAATACATTAATATTAATATCAATTTTCATTTACGTGCACGAGTACGTTAGTATTCCTTAACTTATCATCAATGGATGTTCTATCATAGCCAGCAATGCACATACAACCATTCAAGATAAACATATGTATTCATTGCATTCAATCATATTTTATAAAACATACACTAAAATGGATGAGTAAATAGCTACAACATTCGTAATGATATGACTAATAAAGAAAAAAATAGCTTAATCAGAATAAAACATCCACAAATATCATTAACTGCAAACATATTTGAGAAGAAACAAATTATTACTATAACTTAAAAGTACCAGTGTTCACCTCGAAGACGCTTAATTCAATAAGATTTTGCCCTAACGTCGACTCTTCTAAAGTGGAAACCTAACTTGCATATTCATATTTGAAAATTTTAATTAGTTATAATTAGCTATTAAATTTACACATTTAAGTTATAGTTCCACTTTAGAGGAGGTCCTAATTAAATCCCACTTTAGAATAAAACATCTCTTAAATTTTCATTATTTTACTTCATGAAGAGGTCCTAATTAAATTCATTTCTTAAACTTTTCCTTATCGAAGTTTGCTCAGGCGACTCTTCCTCATCTCTAGTTCGTACCCTTCGCCTCCTTTCATGCCCCCTTCAAATCTGAATATTTAACCATAAATCTTTAAGAAATTTTTTCCTTTTATTTACTGTTAAATTATATTTTACCTATATAACTCTTTCGAGTAAAAACCATCCACACAAACTCGGGAAAAATTTGCGTACATAAGACGATGCGTACGTTTGTAACCTGCAAACAGGTTACAAGGAGTATTTTGGGAGGTTATAACCGGGTTATACCTCCTGTAATCTCCCTGTAACCTACCTGTACCTTCTAGTAAGTTTTGTGCTTCTGTTTTCATATACAAGTAGGTTACAGGGAGGTTACAGGGGGTATAACGCGGTTATAACCTTCCAAAATCCTCATTGTAACATGTTTGCAGGTTACAGACGTACGCATCACTGTGTATGTCTTATGTACGCAAATTTTTTCCCACAAACTCAACCCATGTCGCCTTCTTCCCTACGAGCTTCTCCTTCGACCGAAAACCCGCACAAGACTTCGGTTCTCTTCATGCACCTCCTTCCTCTCTCCGCCTCGCTCGATCTTCCAAGCTGTTGCCCTCTTCCCCAAGTTTCCTCATCGTCGGCTGGGCAGAAGCTCTAAATGCTCTCAAGCATGACGTCATTGGCTCGACTCCGGCTTCCGTCCGCACGAGCTTAATCGGTCGCCTCCTCTGCATGAAAGCGGCGTTAACTTTTCCCCTGTTCGACACCGACGTGAGACCTTCCGCCTCTTCTTCGCTCGACGACACTTCGTCCCACTCGAGGCCGTCCTCTTCTTTTGTCTCTGCATGTAGGTAAAACTCACTCTGCACGATTTATAAAGAGAAAACGCCTCCCTAACTTCCATCCCTTCGCTTGCACTTCTTCAGTTGTTTGTTTCCTCTCCCTTCCCTGATTCATTGTTTCTCCATCACTGTTCGTTTTTTCTTCTTTGTTGCTTCATTTTCCCCGTTTCTTCTTCCCCATACAAGATCATTACAATCTTCTCCACTTATTAAAAATTTCGTACTCGAAATTTAAAAATAATGAATCGCACTTCACATCCTATTAAGCAATTTAATATTAATTATACATAAATTTTCTATCAAACTCCCTTCTATAATTTTGGTTGTATCACTATACCTAAATGGATAATAATTATTATTTTGAGTTAATCTTAATTTTTATTATTAGAATTTGCTTATAATTACCCTTTTGGTCTTTTATCTAGATTTCATTAATTAATCCTAAACCTTGAGCTCTGATACTACTTTTGTCACGTCCTGGTCAGGGGCTTGGAATTAACAAACGGTCAGACGGGTGAATTAAATTTTCTATATTAACTCACAACTTAACAGATGAAAGAGCCACTAAAAATCAAATTAAAGATTAAAATTAATTTTACCTCATTATTGGTTGTACACGTCTTCTATAAACGTTTTCTAGTCCATCGTTCATCTTTTAGTCACTTAAAATTTACTTGAAAAGTTTTTTTAAATATAACTGTTTGCTAAATAGTCAGTGAATACTCATACTTCTAAATTACATCAATACAAGAAAAAGAAAAAAAACAATATGCATGCTAGTTAAGTTTTTTTATGAATCAATATAAACATTTGATATATTATTTAAAATTGGTTTTTTTTATTATCATATTAATATTATTTTATATTTATACAACTGTCACAAGAGACACCGTATAAAAATATGTAAATTATAACACATCAATATGAATATCATTATTATTTTCCATTTACGTGCACGGGTACATTAGTGTTCTTCCACTAGTATCATCAATGGATGCTCCATCATAACCAGTCATGCACATACAAATATTCAACACAAACATATGTATTCATCGCATCCAATCATACTTTTATAAAACACACTAAAATGCATGAGTAAATAACTGCAACATTCATAACAATATAACTAATAAAGAAAAAAATAACTAAATCAGAATAAAACATCTACAAATATCATTAAAACATATTTGAGAAGAAACAAATTATTGCTATAATTTAAAAATATAAGTACTCACTTCGAATGTGCTTAATTCGATAAAATTTTGCCCTGAAGTCGACTCTTCTATTGTGGAAACCTAACATGCGTATTGATATTACAAAATTTTAGTTAGTTATAAATAACTATTAAATTTTCATTATTTAAGTATTGAGTTTCCATTATTTTACTTCATAAAGAAGCCTTAATTAAATTTATTTCATATACTTTTCTTTACTGAAGTTTGCTCAGATGACTCTTCCTCTTCTCTAGTTTGCACCCTCCATCCCTTCTATCCCCATTCAAATCTGAATATTTAGCTAAAAGTCTTTAAGAATTTTTTTCTTTTATTTACTATTGTAATGTATATATACACACACACATATATATATATATACATTATTTTNACACACAAATAATATATATATAATATTAAGATGGTCACAATTCTGGCTCTGCTAGGGTTTGCGAATTAATGGCGACGCAGGTAATCAGGCGGCATGGCTCGATCTTACGCTGGCGTGATCTCCGGCGGCGTTGGTGACACAAGTAAACGGTATTGTTCATATGTAAGCGTGATCGCAGATGGCGTTCCAAGCTTCCATTTTGTCTTCTATGACTCACTCGCACTCTGCTCTGATTCTTCTTTCGTTCAACGTCCTGGCCGAAAAAGGGGTAAGCTGACTCTCTTCCTCTCTGATGACGAGAACGGCGAACTTGCTTCTTACTGCCGACTACATCTGGTAGGAAAATTTCTGTATGGGTATCCTAAAATGGAGTTCCTTCNAATGGTAAGGTTTAATTGATTAATTAGACTTAATATGGTGTAAGTCTAATTGAGTTTAAAGGTTAATTAAGTCTAATTTTGGTAAGGTTTAATTGATTAATTAGACTTAATATGGGTTAAGTCTAATTGGGTTTAAAGGTTATTTAAAACTAATTTAGATAAGGTTTAATTGATTAATTAGACTTAATTTGTGGTTAAGTCTAATTGGGTTTAAAGGTTAATTAAACCTAATTTGGGTAAGTTTTAATTGATTAATTAGAATTAATATAGGTTAAGTCTATTTGGGTTTAAGGTTAATTAAACCTAATTTAGGTAAAGTTTAATTGATTAATTAAACTTAATTTATGTTTAAATCTAATTGGGTTTAAGGTTAATTAAACCTAATTTAGGTAAGGTTTAATTGATTAATTAAACATAATATGAGTTAAGTCTAATTGGGTTTAAGGTTAATTAAACCTAATTTAGGTAAGGTTTAATTGATTAATTAGACTTAATTTATGAATAAGTCTAATTGGGTTTAAGGTTAATTAAACCTAATTTTGATAAGGTTTAATTGATTAATTAGACTCAATATGGGTTAAGCCTAATTGGGTTTAAAGGTTAATTAAACTTAATTTAGTTAAGGTTTAATTGATTAATTAGGTCTAATAAGGGTTAGACCTAGTTAATATTTATTGAGTTAAACCTAATGTAGTTAAGGTCTACTAGGGTTTAATTAGGTCTAAATGTGATTTAGGCCTAATTAGGGTTTAATTAGGTCTAAATGTGGTTTAAACCTAATTAGGTGTGTATTGAGTTAAACCTAATGTAGTTAAGGTTTAACTAAGGTTTAACTAGATCTAAATATGGTTTAAACTTAATTAGGTGTGTATTGAGTTAAACCTATAGTAGTTAAGGTTTAACTAAGGTTTAGTTAGGTCTAAATGTGGTTTAGACCTAATTAGGTTTGTTAAGTTAAACCTCATGTAGTTAAGGTTTAACTAGGCTTTAATTAGGTCTAAATATGGTTTAAACCTAATTAGGTATGTATTGAGTTAAACCTAAGGTAGTTAAGGTTTAACTAAGGTTTAATTAGGTCTAAATGTGGTTTAGACCTAATTAGGTTTGATTTTATATTAAACCTAATTTAATTAAGGTTAATGGGTTAATTAAGTCTAATGATGTCTTTTAGACCTAATTAAAGTTTGATTTTGTATTAAACCTAAGTTAATTAAGGTTTAATGGGTTAATTAAGTTTAATGATGTCTTTTAGACCTAATTAAAGTTTGATTTGAGTTTATTTTGTGTTAGACTCAATATTGACTTAGTCCATGATGAAATGAGCTAAGTATGGTGTGGAGAGGATTTTTAGGGTTTAAAATATTAATTTAAAATTAATAAATTTTAACCCTAATGTAAAAATGTCATTTTAAATTGTTTAATAGTTTGAGAATTGTCATTTTAAGGTTATTGTCTGTCACCTTAAATTTCTTAACCATTTTTCAATTTTATTTTTTCTAATTTTCATTTTTTATCATTATTGTTAAAAATAATTACAAACTGTCTTGAAAATTAGGAAATTATGTCTTAAAGGATTTTTCTAGCCTAGGAAAGATCAGGGAGGATTCCTAGGGGCCTAGAGATAAATCCCTAAAAGTTTCATATTTTTCTGTCTTATTAATAATATTTAATAATTAAAATACTCTATAGAGTATTTAATTATTTAAAAATTAAATATAAAGGATAAAATTATAGATTTGGTATTATAATTTTGTCCTTTTCATACTGAGTTTAGGGGTATTTTTATTTTATTTTTGTGATTTTTGTATAAAAAGTTATGTATTTTTGATTAATTTAAGGTTATTTTGAATTTAATTAAATCCTAAATAACCTTAAATTGTCACGGGGAGACACGTGTCCTCGTACTTCCTAAAACACGTTTAATCCGCTGCGGGATCCCGAACACCGAATCAACCATGATTAAATCAGAGCCGTCCATTTCCAAACATGGAAACGGACGGCATCCGTTCGTCTTCTTCGTTGAGCTTATCCCGTGAGCCGTCCATATGAAATTTAAGATCTCGATGGATTCTTAATGGATTTTCATGATTTTTGGCTCTATAGCTTCATCTGAAGGAGAAATTCATCCATACGGTGATGATGAAGTTTTGAAATGGTTCGTTTCACAAAGTGTCAAACCCGAGCACGAATTGAGTCCAAAGAACCATACCTTGGCCTGGATTGATGAAACTTCAATTGAATTGATTCTAGAGCTTCGCCTTGACTTCGGAAAGCTTCTCCCCAACTCAATTTGAGACAAAATTAGGTCTATGTATGAATTCGGTCGGGAGGGGTCACGATTTGGGCTTGAGGTAGGTTAGAGCCAATGGGAAGGGCTAATTTTGATTGGATTCTTCCTCTCTGAGGTCAGGGATGGATTTGGAGGAGTTAATTTGAAGTTTTGGAGGGTTTTATGTTAAACCCGAAAATGGTCCTGTTTTTGGGCAGTGAACTTGAAAGGAACCAGTGGAGGCTAGGGGCTGAATTAATGGGGATTCAACTCCTTAGAACACTGGCAAGAATTTCTCTCAAGGGTGTTTGAGGAATTAGGCAGTATATGGCTCTCTCCTCCTCTTCTATGTAGCTCACGTGTTTTGTCCTATTTATAGCCATTCATCGTGGCTATGGAACTTAGGTTCACTTGGGGAAGAAGATGGAGGTTGTATCTAGTCTGTGGATAAGTCTCCTGGCCAGGAATATTTATGGAGGTAACTTCCAATACATTATCCCCATGAGTTTTCACTTAAATTGATATTTAAGCTCATATTTTGGCTCTCCTTTATTGATTAACTTGGATGGCAGATAAGGCAACTCAAATGGTTTGAATCAGCCTTCACCATATAAGTTTTATTGGCCATTCAATGTATTTGAGGATGGGGTGACACATCTCCCCCTTTCTCTTAATTTTCTTAATGTTATGTTCATCATGTTCATGATGGCTTTAATTATGAATGGGATAGAGTTTAGAGAAATCCTCTCTTCATTGGAGGATGGCTGAGGTGAATGATGACTCAACCAAGCCATTCCCTAAGAAATTTATAAAGAGATGACACCTCTTTACCCCTTTATGATAATGTCATCATGAGTTTAACGTAGGCTAACCATGGTGGCTCAGAAATTTTCCTTATGGGTCGTGGGTTGTTATAAGAGGTTCCATGGGTCATGGGTGACCCATTAGTGATCCTTCATGAGTTGAATTTAGGATTTAAATTTAAAATATGGTTTTAAGGTTACCATGGATTTGTCATACCATGAGCTTAAACTATAATTTTTATTTAAACCCTAGGTCTAATGGTCTTTAATTTTATTCTCATTTAATTAATTAAATACATAACTAATCAAGAGAATAAAATATTTTGATGAAAATATCAAATTTTGATCAAAATGGTGAGTTTGACCAAATTTGACCAAAGTTGACCAGGTTGACTATGGTTGACCATAGTTGACCCGTTTAGGTGTAGAGTTGACCGATATGACTTTTCTAACGTTCTCATGGCTAGGTTAGTCATGGGGTTTATGTGTTGGTTATTAGGTCATGGATTGACCATTTTGACCAAGTTGACTATGGTTGACCAGGGTTGACCAGTTTTGACCATGGTTAACAAATGTAGGTCCAAGGTTGACTATGATGACTCACTTTATCATGTCATGGTTAGTTTAGTCATGAGGGTCTTGGGTGTATGACTTGGGTTTCACCAAGGCTGACCAAAATTGACCAGAATGGTCAAATTGACCATATGATGTTGTCTTGACCATATGGTGGTCATTTGGGTCTATGAATGATCAAATGGTCAAAGTGGAGACCATGGAAGTTCACTTTAGTCATTTTGACCAATAGTTGGTCAATGGTGTCTGTAGTTGACCAAATGGTCCAGTTTGACCATTTTGGTGTTTTAAAATGATCAAATAATCCAATTTGACCATTTTTAGGGTTTGAACTGATTCATTTGTTCAAATTAACCAAAGTTGACCAGTTTGACCAAAATTGACTATTTGGGTCAAAGTTGACCAATTGGATCAATTAAATGTTAATGTTAACTTTATGATCATTATGGGACCATTAAGTAAGAATTTTTACATTTTGGAGCCATTAAGTAAAAATTCCCAAAAACACTCAAAAGAGCTCTTGAGACTATTTTAGACCTATTTTGTCTTATTTTTGTCATGTCTAAGATGATTAGTAAAATTTTGGTCAAGCGTATTCAACCTCATCTCCACAAATTAATTTCACTGAGTCAGTCTGTCTTTATTCAAGGGTGATGGATCACGAATAATATTATGCTTGCGTGGAAACCAATCTTGGAAATTGATAAAAAAAATTAGAGGGGGAAATATGGTCACTCCAAATTGGATATTCGCAAGGCTTATGATTCTGTTAGTTAGGAGTGTATCTTGAAGGTGCTTAAAGCTAGGGGCTTTTCCCAGGATTTTTGCAAAATTATTATCCCATGGCTCCATTGCAATAAATATAACATACTCATCAATGGTCAATCTCGGAGCTTCTTGAGTGCGGGGCATGGGATAAAGCAGGGTGACCCCTTATCCCCTACTATTTTCATTTTAATATTTGATTATCTTTCTCGCCTTTTAAATAATCTTTTGAGGAGAAACCCCACTTTGCAATACGCTCATAAATCCAATACGTTGGTAACACATTTAGCGTATGTCGATGATATGATATTGTTCTCTAATGCTAACAAAAAAGCGGTGAGTGATATTCACAGTTTAATGGTGAACTTTCAATCTGTCTTTGGTCTCCTTTTTAATGCCAATAAATGCAACTTATACATGGGAAATACGGTTAATCGTTCTAATACGTACTGGATTGCCAACTTTACTGGATTCTCTGTTTCTACAATTCCACTTAAATATCTGGGGTCCTTCTTACTTAAAGGAAAGAAGAGGTGAATTCAGTTTGATGAGGTGGTGGAAATGGTGCGGAAGAAAACCTTGGATTGGAATTATAATTTTCTTTCTTTTGGGGTAGAATTACGTGCTCGGGAGTATCTTACAGTCTCTTCCTTTGTATATTCTTTAAGTTTTCCAACTCAAGAAAAGCACTCGTTTGAGCCTTGAAAGATGGTTCAATAAGTTTTTATGGGTGGGGAATCATTCAGGTAGAAGATGGATGCCTTGAAAAAATATTTGCAAACCCCTCTATGCTGATGATTTGGGTTTCAAATCTCTGCACCATATTGCTGATATTAATGTTTTTGAACAATTGTTTAATTTTCGGAAAGGTGATTCCTTGTGGGTCATTTTCATGCATGGAAAATATTGTCACTCCTCTCATCCNGTAAAAATCAGTCACGCGAACTCAACCCACTATCACGGACTAACTTATTCCAAGTCATCCGTTCTGCTTTAACGCTCTTCCTTGGCACTAAATCAGCTTATCCCTCACAACACTTGGACTTGTAAGAATAAAACGCTCTAAAAAGTGTAGGGAGAAATATTGGAGAAATGAACACTTCACTAAGAAAAAAGAATTACAACACTTAAAAGCTTGGATGGTTTCCTAGGATTCTTTCTTGGATGGTTACAAATGAGGGGAGCGACTCCTATTTATAGTCTTCTCCAAGACTAGGGGAACATTCTAGATTATGTTAGAATACACTAATTTCTATATAGTTCTACATTATTTTTTACATATACATGATTCTAGAACTTTCCAAATTATTCTAGAATTCTCTTGAAGTTTGCTTCTTTCAACATATTTCTGGAATTATGTGGAATCTTCTAGAATTCATTGGCACATTCTCATTCTTTCTATTTTTTTCTAGATAGTCGTGTAATCTTCTAGAATCCCTTGGATTGCTTTTTATATTACGGGCTTCTCTAGAATTTTCTTTTCCCATGTTTACCTTGTCAATTATTTTTTAAGATAGCGGAGCATGACACTCTTCCCCACTTAAGCTCGCAATGACCTCATTGCGGCTTTCCCTTGGCACTCGGATCAGCTTCCTTTGTTTGCTCTTGGCAAACTTAGGTTTTTTCTTGGTCATATGGGGAGTGGTGTCATGCAGTGAGTCTTAATGGCTGGCGGCTTAGTTCTTTGCTCCAGCCTAATCAGATGATATTTCTCCCTCCTTGGTGGTAGCTCTTTAAGAACCTCCACCAATCCCTTGACATGCCTTCTTGGTGCTTCGGTTCCTCACCGGAGTCGTTAAGAATAACCGAGTAACTCTCCTTGTCTTTTTGAATGCTCTCTTTGAATTGGAGGGCCGATAACACTTTGACTTCCTACTTGTTAGCTCTTGTTATCGGTACAAAACAAGCCTGATTCCCTTCCATGATGCACATGCTATTGGCAAATGGCATTGGGAACGCTTTTGCTTGATCCAAGAAGTTCGTTCATAAAGCAATTTTAAAATCATCCATTGGAATGACAGAGAAGTCTTAGGTACCTGATTTCTAATACTGCTCTTTACTCATCTGGTTATTCCATGGATTGACCTTACTGCTAAATTAACCACCTTGATGAGTCTCCTCTTTCAGTCATCTCTCTTTGCTTCCTCGGCGGAGATGAAGTTATAGGAAGCACCCGTGTCCACCATTGCTCTAGTGGTCTTCCCGTTTATTACCATCTCCACAAAGAGTAAACCCTTTGTTGGAGCTTGCATCTCATTCAACAGTTTTATATACCCCATCTGTGTTGTCATATCACCACTTTCTTTCTCCTGATGACTTGCAAGGAGAGAGCTCAAAGCCTTCTTCCGAGGACAATCCCTTGCCCAATGTGGTCCATCACAAAGAAAGTACTTGTTGCGTGATTTAGTTTTGTCATTTTTAGGGTTTCATTTGTCTTTTGATTTGGATAAAGTCGATTCATGGCGGGTCTCTTCATCATGTTAATTCTTTTCTTCCCCTTCTTTGACATTCATACTCTTCTTATCCTTTGGCTTTGTGGACTCCTTTGAGTAATCAATTAGGCTTTTTGCACTCACGATGACAGTAACAAGATCTTGCACTCCACGTCTCTTAAGCTCTGTTTTTTGTCCACTGTTGGAGTTCATCCATGAAGTTGAAAAGTGCATCCTTGTCAGACATGTCGGGAATTTCAAGAACCAGGCTAGTAAACATCGTAATGTATTCCCGAATCGGTCCCGTTTGCTTGAGCCTTCGCAATTGGGCCCCAGCTTCATCCTTTGCATTTTCGAGGCAAAACTGCCTCTTTAGCTCCTTGTTAAAGAGGTGGATATGGTGCACATACCTTTCTCAATATCTCATGACCTTCTTCTCCACCACGACATAGCGATGTCTGAGTGATAAATAATTGCAAATTGTATTCTTGCTTCCATCTGTAATCCACATCGCTCTGAAGTATTGCTCAAGTCCCCATGAAAAATTGTCCACTTCCTTCGTGTTGTGAGCTCCTCCAAAACTCTTGGGTTTTGGAACTTCAATCCTCTTAGCTTCAAAGGTGAGATGGTTGGTGGGTGTCGCTATAGCCCTCTTGCATAGCGAGATGTCCACTCATTCTTCCAAGCTAGCAGATATGCTGCTCACCTCATCTTCTTAGACTCTTCGTACCTCCTGGAGCTCTCCCATCAAATTGTCCCGCATCTTAGCCATTTGATCCCTTAAGGATCCCTCTAGTTGGAGCATCATACCTCTGATGATTGAATGGATTGTGATGTCCTCCTCCTCGAGTCCATCAACCTTTTGGCCAAGGTCCCCTATCTAAGTCTCCAAGCCATTCATCACTTCCTCCACCCAAAAAAGGCGCGAATCAAAGCTGTGCATGATCTCCTTGGACCTCCCATGTGGTTTCGATGCAGTTGGATCTCTTTGCTCCTGACGATCTCGCCCTTTTTGAGATGATTCCACATTAATCACTTCAAATTCCATCACGTGCTCTTTGACGCTTTTTTTCATACTTTCAAACTGAGGCTCTGATACCAGCTGTCACGGACTAACTTATCTCAAGTCACCCGTGCGGATTTTGCGTTCTTCTTTGACACTAAATCAGTCTATTCCTCACAATACTTGGACTTGTAAGGACAAAACACTCTAATAAGAGTGGGGAGAAGTATTGGAGAAAGGAACACTTCATTAAGAAAGAAGAACTGCAATACTTGAAAGCTTGAATGATTTCCTTGGGTCCTTTCTTGGATGCTTACAAATGAGGGGAGGGACTCTTATATATATTCCTCTCCAAGACTATGGGAACATTCTAGATTACTTTAGAATACATTAATTTCTAGATAGTTCTTCTTTATTTTTTTATGTATATATGATTCTAGAACTTTGAAGAATATTCTAGATATCTCTTGGAAGCTTGCTTTTTTCAGCATATTTCTGGAATTATGTTGAACCTTCTAGAATTCTTTGGAATATTCTCCTTCTTTCTAGTTTTTTCTAGAATGTTGTGGTATCTTCTAGAATCCCTTGGATTGCTCTCTACATCCTGGGCTTTTCTAGAATTTTCCTTTCCTATGTTTACCTTGCCAATTATTTCTGAAGATGACGGAGCCACGCTGCCTTCTTCCGTGGAGAAAATTTTACATTCGGAGCCCTTACGCAGCCCTGCGTGTGGACTCCAGTAATATGCCGCCATGTGCTATATCGGGCCCACCTAAAAAAATTTTAAAGTGTAACCGCCGAGATTATTGGAGTGGAACCACATATGTTATTGGGAGGGTTATTGGGGGGCTATTGGAGATTAACTTCAATAACGCCGCAATAACCCCCTACAATAACCCCCTACAATAACCCCCGCAATAATCCCTCAATAACCTCCGTGGTTCTACATCAATAACCCCCTGCAATAACCCCTGCAATAACCCCCCAATAATCTCTAATAACCCCCTGCATTAACCCCCGCAATAACCTGCTAATAACCCCTCAATAACCTTCGCAATTTCACTTCAATTACCCCACAATAACCTCCACGTGGCGTCATATTATTGGAAGTCCGCACGCAGAGCTGCGTCTGGATGTAAAATTTTTCCTCTTCTTCCCTGCGACTTAAAACCCGCACTAGGCATCGGTTCTCCTCATGCGCCTCTTTCCTATCTCCGCCTTGCTCAATCTTCCACGCCATTGCCCTCTTCCCCATGTTTCCTCGTTGTTGGCTATACAAAAGCCCTAAATGCTCTCAAGCATAACGTCCCTGGCTCGACTTTGTCTTCCTCCTGCACGAGCTTAACCCATCGCCTCCTCTGCACGAAAGCGGCGTCGACTCTTCCCCCGTGCGACACTGATGTTGAGACCTCCCACCTCTTCTTTGTTTAACGACGCTTCTTCCCATTCGAGGCTGTGACGCCTTTTCTCTCGTCTCTGCAGGTAAGTAATACTCACCCTATTGCGATTTATAAAGCCAAAACGCCTCCCTAGCTTCCGTCCCTTCGCATCCTCTTCTTCAGTTTTTTGTCTCCTCTCCCTTTCCTAATTCATTGTTTCTTCTTCTATCACTGTTCGTTTCTTCTTATCTATTCCTTCGCTTTCCCCATTTCTTCTTCTCCCGTGCAGAACAGTTACAGCGACTTACCCCAACGGATCTCGGAAATATCAGTATGGTGTTTTTATGAGTATTAGTCTAAGAATTAGCCTATTTATCACATAAATTGTGATATTTATAGCTTTTCCCCAAAAAATTAGGTGACTTATATCTATTTAACATAGATTTTGCAAGTGTTAAACAAAGTTTTATTCTCCCTCCACAATTCTATTATGTTAAAGAATTTTGGGCACAAACAAATTATGTTTAAAATTTTCTTTATCACAGCAGTCTTCAAATGAGCTACTAACTCCCCTTTATGATTTATTTGAATCCAACTAATCTAGTTATAATTTCTTTGGATGTATTTTGTAAATTTCTTAAACTTTTCAGAAGCATCTTTTTGTTTCTTAAAAATAAAACCCTTGTAAATTCTGAATAATCACTAACAATTATAAATGTATTTTTTAAAAAAATTTAATATTGTGGTACTGATAGGTAAATAAATTCATATATAGTAATTCTAGAAGTTTAGAAATTCTCACTCCTAAAAAAGTCTTGGACTGCTTACCAACTATATAAGCATAACAAAGATTATCATTACTAAATTCAATTGTTGGCAAACCAATAAATCATTGTTTGATTTTTTGTTTAGTATGCATATACTAGCATGACACAAAATCCTATGTTATGGCCGTTAATTTTCAATGTAAATTTTGACGCACCGTAAATTTACATCATAAATTGAAAATTCAATGACAATGAAATATTATCATAGAATTTGATGAGGGTGCCAAAAAGATACAAATAAAATTATTTTTATGAGTAAATTTTAAAGTTTTAAGATTTGGTATATTCGTCAAGAAGTTAATTTTATGTCATTATTAAACATGTGATAAAAGCTGTATTCAGAGAATAAAAAAGAAAAGCTTTTTTAAATAAAAAATAATTGGTAATGGAATAATAATGTGCAAGAAAAATATAAAATATAAAAATTTTGTTATAAAAATTGATTTAAATGTAAAAGCATAGAGAATTTAGAAAAAAATATAAGGTAACCTGTAGTGAGTCTAAGAGAACTTTTTGTGATGTTAAGAATTTTGTTTTTATTGATCTTTATAATAGATTAGATATTAAAAAAAGTGAAAAATATATGTATAAATTAGCCAAACAAAGATAAAAGAAAAATAAAGATTTAATTCAAATAAAGTTTAACAAAAATGAATATTAAAAAAAACTTTTCTTAGAAGAAGATATTCAACATAGGTGGATGAGTTATTTTTATTTCGATGAAGTTGTTGAAAATACAATTGACTTTACTGATTTTAATATCATTATATATATATATATATATATATATTATTTTTATTTCAATGAAGTTGTTGAAAATACAATTGACTTTGATATAAAGTTGTTGAAAATACAATTGATATATATATATATATATATATATATATAT
>JXCR01004889.1:41808-56355 GCA_002079205.1 Phalaenopsis hybrid cultivar
TATATATATATATATATATATATCTGTGTGTGTAGTTTTTACTTTCGCATTAGTAAAAAGTAAGTTGAAGAGGTTTTAAAGAAAACTAAGTGTGAGAAATCAGTAGGACTTCATGATATCCCAATAAAAGTGTGAAATTGTTTCGGGGATTTGTGAATTTTTTGGCTTACTAAACTTTTTAATATTATTTAAAAAACTGAAAAATATTGAGAAGTAGAAGAAGAGTGATCCCCATTTTTAAGAATAAAAGTGATTCACAAAGGTATGCTAATTATAAAGGAAATAAGTTAATGTGCCATACATTAAAGTTATGGGGGAGAGTAATTGAACGTCGGTAAGACATGATACAAAGATTTCTCATAATCAATTTTGATTTATGCCGGACAAGTCTACTATGAAAGCTATATATTTATTGAGAGGTTTGATGGAGGAGAAGTACATAAAGAGTAAGGAGGATTTGCATATGATTTTTATTGATTTATTAAAAACTTATGATAAGTTTAAAGTGTTCTTTGGAAAGTTCTAGAAAAGAAAAGTGTTGATATGATTTATATCCAAGTTGTTAAATAGTTGTATGCTAGAGGTGTTACTTATGTTTGAACACAAGGAGGATTGATCAAGCATTTCTCGACTTAAATTGAATTACATGCGGGATTGGCTTTAAGCCCGTCTCTTTTTGCTTTGGTTATGGATGCACTTATGTACCTTGATGTATGCTTTTCACTGATGATATCGTTTTTGTGGATATGATTAGAGAAAGAGTTCAGGATAAACTTGAATTATGGAGGTCTACATAAGAATTTAAAGACATTCGTTTGAGTAGCTCTAAAACTGAATGCGTGGAATGTAATTTTAGGGTAGATCTAAGGCAAGATAGGGTGTCAAAAATTGACCCGACACGTCAATACAACTCGAGCTTGACTCGAAAAATTCAGGTTCAGGTTGACCTGAATAATTTTAGAGTATGGTTCGGGTAAGAAAATTTGACTTGTTTATTATTCGGGTTGGTTCATATTTTGGTCTGACCCAAAGCCGACCCACCTACCTAAATTGACATCCTTAGGTGTCAAAAATTGACTCGACACGCTAACATGACTCGAACTCGACTCGAAAATTTGACATTTTCGGGTCAAACCCGAACCCGACCCGGCAACTCAAATTGACAATTCTAGTAGGAGAGTTGTAACAATGGGTGATTAAATCATTAAAAGGAGTGAACGTTTTAGATATCTCGATTATATTGTTCAAAGTGATGGTGATATAGATGGGAATGTTATTAGTAGAATTCAAGTTGGATGATTGAAGTAGAGGAATGCATCGGGCCTATTGTGTTTTGGAAAAGTACCGCTTAGACTTAAAGAAAAAATTTATAAGATGGAGTTGAGACCTGCAATGTTTTATCGTGCAAAATGTTAGCCTATAAAAGAGAAGAATAAAACTAAGTTAAATTTTGTTGTGATGAGAATGTTTAGGTGGATAAGTGACTTGAATCATAGAGACTAAATGCGGAACAAATGTATTAATGAAAGGTTTGGTGTAATTACACCGGCAAACATGATTAAAGAGAGTCGGCTTAAATGGTTTGGTCACATTAAACGTCTATCTGGTGATTTGATTAGGAAAGTAGATGTTTTATATTCAACTTATGTTAAAAAAGGCAGAGGTAGACCTAAAAAGACTTGGGCATGTTGCATAAAAAATGATCTTAATTTATTAGAATTAAATGAAAATATGACACTCGATAGGATGCAATGGAGAAAAATGATTCATTAGCCGGCCTCACCTAGTGGGATAAAGGCTTGTTGTTGTGGATAGTTTTATGCCTGTGTCCTACTAGCAGAATATTTTAATTTGATCTAATAAGTAATGAGATGCACAAAATGAAACCTTTAATATCATATAATTAGAATGCTTACCAAATATTTACTTCATAGAATGCATGATAGAGTGTTTTACTTGATTTGAACACAAATCTTGCTTACATCGACATCCAACCATCAATTAAATTGGATTCTACTATTTTTGCATTCTCCACTGGAAGCTTAAAAACTCCAAATTTCGTGTGAGTGGAGAAACCCTTGAAATCTACATGTACTCTCAAAAGAACTTAAAACTAAGTTTACCATGCTTCATGTACGGTTCAATGAAACTTGAGTGCATTTAGATTCACATTCTAATTTAATGCCTTTTAGAATTTAGTTTCTTTGTAAAAATCAGTTTATCTAAAAAGTAGTGAAAAGAAAAATTTAGTTTTATAGAATCTCAATAGCAGACGATGTGATAAAAAGATCTTGTAACCGGCCCCAGTTTGTGGGTAAAGGCTTGTTGTTGTTGTTGTTGTAGTTGTTGTAGAATCTATTTTATCTGTTTTAGGAGTCACAACTAGCTGTTGGGGTGAATTTAAAATGTTTTGGCAGATTAAAGAAGGTTTTGAAGAACTCAATCTAGCTATTGGAAGCCAAAACAAACAGCAGGAATCACAGAAGTGGCTGGTGGGTCCATTAGGATTCTTATCAAGCTGGTGGGGCTTAACAAGTCATTGCAGTAGAAGGAACAGGGACCTTGAAGGGGTAGATTGGAGCCTGTTTAGCGCCTCTGGGCAAACACAATGAACAACAAATATGCAATGAAATATTTGTTTTGATTTTAATCGAATGCCAGTCATAAATTTACAAAAACTATACCACAATGCCCTTAATTTACCAAAATTTACTTTTAGATTCAATGGGAAGTGAAATCAATGGTTATTTTTTATTGTATAAAAAATTATTGATTTAAATTTGAATATATAATTAAAAATTATATTTAATATATATAATTGAAAATATGTACAGAAGGTCAGACTTTGGTAAAGTTTATGCACAGAAATTTAATGAGGGTTTGGTAATAAAAATGATTTTTGGCGAATCCTAGGATTATTAAAATGAATGTTGGCTTTTTGGGAGACTAANCATTATATTTAATATATATAATTGAAAATATGTCCAGAAGGTCAGACTTTGGTCAAGTTTATGCACAGAAATTTAATGAGTGTTTGGTAATAAAAATGATTTTTGGCGAATCCTAGGATTATTAAAATGAATGTTGGCTTTTTGGGAGACTAAGGCTTAATCACAAGCAGACAACCTATGATTTCAAATGAAAACAAAAAACCTCTAATGAAATTGAAATCAATTGCTGAACTTCTATGGTTGTCTTTTATGTGATGTGTTTGATTCGGATTTGTCAGCCTGACCATGATTCATTTTTGTTTGATGGACTATGCAACCAGAGAATGTGTCAAAAGGTGAGTTAATCCTCTCGTTGNGGTGTTTGATTCGGATTTGTCAGCCTGGCCATGACTCATTTTTGTTTGATGGACTATGCAACTCGAGAATGTGTCAAAAGGTGAGTTAATCCTCTCGTTGTTGATTTAGATTGGCTGTCTGTGATGGCGTCACTGTTCATCGGATACAAGGCACCATACAAAATATCATTACCATGTGATTGGAACTTCTTGCTTGTTTAAGCATNAAGTTTGTTCATCGGATACAAGGCACCATACAAAATATCATTACCATGTGATTGGAACTTCTTGCTTGTTTAAGCATCCTGAATTTGGTTTGGCAGTTATTTCTTAGAACTGAAGTGTACTTTGCATGCACGGGGGTTGATGACTCCGTAACAACTCCATAGCGATTTGAACTTAATCACGGAGCTACTGGTGAATAATGATTAATTGGTTGAACTNTAGCATCCTGAATTTGGTTTGGCAGTTATTTCTTAGAACTGAAGTGTACTTTGCATGCACAGGTGTAGATGATTCCGTAACAACTCCATAGCGATTTGAACTTAATCACGGAGCTACTGGTGAATAATGATTAATTGGTTGAACTAAGATATCAAACTCTGATTAGTGGCAGTTGTTTGTAGTCTTAGAGCTAAATCAATATATGTAGATCTGTCTTTTGACCCACTTTTGTAAGTGTCAATCAGGAAAGACGGAAATTAGGCTGCTAAATTAAGAGTTTTCTATAATTAGGAGTTTCCTTATTTAGATTATTTCCAATATCTTTATTATGATTTATTTCCCTTTTAGCTGAATTTTTAGATTAGGAATATGTATTATTAAGTCACATAAAATAGATTATACAGAATATTTTGTACCTAAATAAGATTGTAAGATTTTTATTTAATGGAATGAAAGCAAAGGGAAAAAGACAATCGAGCCTATTTAGAATTCAACCTATTTTTCTCAAAACTTTGACATGATATCAGAGCCAAAATTTTGCCCTAACTACCGGTAGTCGTTGGAGGACCGTCGATGCTCTCTTCCGATTGGCTTCTTCCGGGAAGGAAGAAACTATTTCTTTGTCTTGATTCGCTCATCTAATGATTTTCGTCTGCTGCGACAACTTCGTCAGCCTTCGATTCACCTTCTTCTATCTCCCACATTTGATTCCAGCTGCGATCTGCGATCCTGTCTTTTTTTTATCTCGTTTGTGATTCAAGTCTCATCCGCAATCTGCGATCTCATTCACTTAGTTCTCTTTGTCCGCTTCGGATCTCCTTCACTTGCCATCGCTGCTTCTGCGACATCTTCGACTACTTCTTCTGCTTCGACTTCGTCGCTTTGACTTTGGCTTCTTCGTTGCACCCAAGGATTGAAGGCTTCGACACTTCTTCCTAGACCCACGACTTAGACATCTCGGCTTCAGCACTTTTGGCGTGAAGATCAAGGAACAAATCGTCCTCATCGTCGCAGGAAGAATCAATAGCATTCATATAGTATAACAGGATGCGGGTCCTACTTGTGGGTTATGATCAATAACATTTGAATCAAGACGTGAATCCTACTTGTAGGTTATGATTGATAGCATCTGAATTGTATAATTGGATCCTATATGTGGGCTATGATCGACAACATTTGGATCAGAACACAGATCGTACTTGTAGGCTATGATCGATAGCATCTGGATCGTGTAACTAGATTCTATTTGCGGGTTATGATGGGTAGCATTTAGATCAGGACACAGATCCTACTTGTAGGCTATGATCGATAACATCTGGATTGTGTAACTAGATCCTATTTATGGGTTATGATCGGTAGCATTTGGATCAGGGCACGGATCCTACTTGTAGGCTATGATTGATAGCTTCTAAATCGTGTAACTGGATCTTATTTGTGGGCTATGATCGACAACATTTGGATCATGCAACTGGAAGCAGATCCTTCTTGTGGCTATGATTTGAATTTCTGGACGAAAATGATAAAGGATTTCTTGCTTTTCTTTGCTCAAATCATGTTATGGTTCAGGAGTTGTCTTTGAGGCTTCGACATTCTCGACTTTGGCACCTTCTGCTTCGACACTCATGGCTTGAGTATTTTTTTGGTCCCGACAGTGTTATCAGTTTCTTGTTGCAAATTGATTCTTCATGATCAGTCAACATCAATTTGAGGGGTGATGTCAATCAGGAAGGATGGAAATTAGGTTGCTAAATTAGGAGTTTTCTATAATTAGGAGCTTCTTTGTTTAGATTATTTCTAATATTTTTATTATGATCTTTTAGCTGAATATTTAGATTAGGAATATGTATTATTAAGTTACCTAAAATAGATTATATGCACTTTATTTTGTACCTATTAGATTGTAAGATTATTATTTAATGGAATGAAAGCAAAGGGAAAAGGCAATCTAGCCTATTCAGAATTCAACTTATTTTTCTCAAAACTTTGACAGTAAGGTACTATAGGATAATAATTTATGTTTGCTAGAATAATGGTTCAAATATGCTTTGATTTTATCGAAGATTTTGATGCTCACCGATGTAGTTGGTGGGGTGGAGATGACTAAATGAACGATAAGCTTTGGGGAGAAGGTGAGTTCATTTGAACTTCTTCTGGGATAGCTTTAGTTCGATGGTTTAATAGATTTGGATTTTTTTTATTTATTTTACATTTGTATTCACATTAGGTCTATGAGGCTGCCTTGGATGACACAATCTATATTTTTGACAGGGAGGCAACCATGTAATCTCCATTTAACTTAAGTCTACTTAATTAGCATAAATTGTAAATTTAAAATGGCTATGCAAACTGATGAATTACATTACCTGAAAACAACAAATACTGAATTACACATATTAGGTTTTTGTTTTTAAAATTCAAACCTCGTGTCAACAGATGAGTAGCATGAAAAGATAAAGCCAAGCAGTATTTGCCAATGTGCAAAACATTATGGATTCAAAAGAATGTTGAAAGCAAGAGATCCCTCAAATTAAACTTATTCCTGAAGAGACTGTTTTATTAAATCACGATTCAACTGAGTAGGATGAAGAGATCAAAAAACAACTGCTTGGTACTTTTTCACATGATGAAGGTATCAACAAATAAATGTTCAAAGAATATCATATAATCATCCAACTTAAAACAACAGAAAATTAGGGATTATGCACCCATACTTTTTTCCAATGCTTCTCATAGACAGACACGCAAACTCACTTGGTCTCGTTCTTTTTGAGCACGAAAAAGTAGGTTTCACCGCCCATAGCTTCCTCCCACTACATATGATCCATTCACTTCCAATAAATAGACGTTTTTCAGTTTTCTGCTGTTCTCCATTTTTATTGAAATATTTCAAGCTTTGCATTTTTTTTTTATGAAATGTATCCATCATAAAATTTTTAAATAGGTTGTATGGAAATGTTTTTAGTTACCCTGACAATTTCAAATCTGAATTTTTAGGTATGTGATCATCGGTAATCATCGTGATGCATGGACATTTGGAGCAGTTGACCCGAACAGTGGAACTGCTGCTTTGCTTGAGGTTGTTCATTTTCACAAAGTTGATATTTCGTACTTTAAAACTTTATAATCGGTGATATAGGAGCTGTCTGGCAATGGATTTAGAGTGGGATTTTAGCTAAATCTTGCCAGACAGTCATTTTGGACGGAATGAAAGTACGGAGTTAATAAATCCGAATTTCGCAGATTTCGGCTGTAAATTCTGTAAATCCTAATCTCGTGAATCAGTAGATTTACAAGATTTATTGGATTTACAGGGAGTGCGTAGGAGATTGGGGTGGATTTACGCTGAATTTTCCAAACTGTTTGATGGATTTGCAGGATGTAGGACATTTTGTTGCCATACAGTTTTCATCCAGGATTTAGTAAATCCGTATTTACAAGCTTTACTAGATCCTAATAACTTAAATTGCATCTGTTGTGAGAGAGCCCATAAAGATTAATAAGAAATGAACTAAAAATGGTCCTGGCAGTTGGCTAGCATGCTAATCAACGGAAGTTGAAAAATTAAAATAGAGTTTGCTAAATTGGAATTTCAGGTTTTCTAACATGATTTATGTAAAATGCTAGATTTTTCATCAAACATTCATAGAAGCAATCTGTACAAAATTAAAAACTGAACCCTTTTTTGAAGAGATAAAAGTCGAAACGTTAGGATTATTAAAGGAACCCTAACCTTAAAACAATTTTTAAGTAATGTTAGGCAGCCTTTTTTTTGGGGGGGGTGGGGTGTTCACTGAAAAAAATTCGGCGTATGCCATATTTTTTTGGTCCATTTAGTTTTTGATTGTTCAAAGTTGACCACTTCAGATGGCCCAAAGNGCCTTAAAACAATTTTTAAGTAATGTTGGGGTTGCCTTGAAGTAACATCTTGACAAAGGAGTTAGAAGTACTGAAAAAAATTAGGCGTATGCCATATTTTTTTGGTCCATTTAGTTTTTGATTGTTCAAAGTTGACCACTTCAGATTGCCCAAAGGTTGGAAAAGTTGCAAAATAGAGGCTGGAAACCACGAAGAACCATTGTTCTGTGTAATTGGGATGCGGAAGAGTATCACCTGGTAGGTCTCATTTTCTATTTCCCGCTTCTTTTCCTTTTAAATGTAGTTTTTTTGTTGATACTAAAGTGTTTGTTTCAACCAATATACTATTTCTGCAGCTTGGTTCAACCGAATGGGCTGAAGATAACAGAGAGCTGTTAGCTTCTAGGGCTGTAGCTTACTTAAATGTAGATTGTGGAGTATCTGGTCCTGGGTTCCATGCCTCTTCCACCCCACAGCTTGATAAATTACTCGAAGAGTCATCGAAGAAGGTCTTAATATTTCCCTGTTGTTCATATGATAACATTTGAGTGCTTAATTTGAGTGGCTTTGAGTATCATTACTATATAAAGTTTAGTACTCTCTTTCAATTGGCCGATTTCAATGTCCATATACCTGTCAGAAGTAAAATGCTATTTTTTTTTTTCATAAATTATATATGTTAACTATTTTTCATATGATAACATTTCAGTGCTTAGTTTGAGTGACATTTGATATCATTACTCTATAAAGTTTAGTACTCTCTTTACATTGGCCGATTTCAATGTCCATATTCTTGTCAGAAATAAAATGCTTTATTTTTTCATAATTTATATATGTTAACTAGTTTTCCTGAAAATCAATTAGGCAATATGCACACTACTCTGGTAAATGTCTCAATTTCAAGTCAAACTGTCTGCCAGCTTTACTTGCATGCATGATAGTTTATTCACTAAATTCCTGCATGGTGCCCATAAAATTTATATCCGACTTTGTGGTGAAATTTCTATAAATACGTTATTTGGTACATATATGTATCCTCGAAAAAATGGAAAATTTGTTTGGCACCAAAACCGGTTGGGACGACCGTTCTCTATCAACCATTTATGGTCCAATTTTATTAATTTTGTAACATCTATCTTGTTACTTCGTTTTGAAGGTTCAAGATCCTGATAACTCATCTCAGACTCTGTACGTGTCATGGATCATTTCTGATTCTCCTCTGGTGAGTTCACGACTGATCTTTTGCATGAACAAAATAGGTAAATTCTTACTAGTTTTCTTGCCATGTCTAGTTGTTGGAAAATAATGATTGAACGCTGCATCTTTTCTTCCATTTATGATCTTGTAGCAAGAAATTATCATTTATTTTAGCTTCAGATAAAATTTGCTCATTTTCCTATTGAAGATAGGGAGATTAGGTGGTGGTGGAACTGATTTTGCGGCTTTTGTTCAACATGTTGGCATCCCTTCAATTGACATGAGGTTTGGACGAGGTATCTATAATTTTTCCTGATAATTTTTATTATTATAGTAAAAAAGGATGTGTCAGTATTAAGAGTGAATTTGTTAATGCAACTAATATGATACATATTATGAATTCATATAAAAGTATTTAAAGATTCACAGATCACAAGCCACAAATTAAGTCAACTTATTTTTTTTAAACATGAACATTCAATATTAGGATGAGCATCCAAATGATAATAAAATGATTGAAATGATTTTAAGAAAATAAAACAAATTTAAAAATCACATAAGATCAAAAATTATATTCTCATAGATTTTCAATTATACCAAATTTAAACAAAGTTAACAACACTGACAAGCCAATATCAAGTTTGGTAAATGAAATAAAAATGAGGAACGAAGGTACCAAAATAATATAAATTAGCCCTCACATTGATACAAGAAGATGTTTTCTTGAAAATAGGTAGTTGCATTTTCCATTGTAGTATAGGAAATCATATATTTAATCAGCATAGCTGAAGTATTCAAAGTTAGAGGACAGCAAACAAGGCCCACTTTAGACCCACACCACATTTGTTTGAGGATATTTGTTGACCATGAAAAAAAAAGAAAAAATAAATAAATAAATACATTAATTAATTAAATACTTACCTACTCTCGCCACGTACACCCACTATGAACCCAATAAGTACTGCTTTCTCTCTTTCAAATAGACGAGAATAACTCTCTTGCCAGGAATCTACTCTCGAACCTTCGTTTTTGTTCACACCCACTGTTCCCCTCTATTTTATCTTCTTCCTCCTATTTTAAGCCGCAACTGACACCTTTGTCTCCTTTATACGATGGACGCCATGACTCCTTCCCCTCTACTATCGTACGCACCTTCTCCTATAAAGTTTCGCTTGTCTCTCTATGCCTCACACAAGCCTAATCCCGTTTCACTGGCCTCAGTCTTGACTAGCGAGAAAGGCAACGATCGAATCACAACATACAAACCTTTGCAATTTTTGTCTTCCTCCTATCCATCCGCCTCCTCTTCGCCGTCCTTCCTTTGCACGTCGTCGCCACCTTCAGTCACCGAAGACGTACTACCATCTTCTTTCTTTTTGAAGACCCTTATGTTGAAGTCGCACCGCTTGATCTAGCCAGTGAAAACCCTCGCCACTCTTTCCATTTGTTCCCCCTTGCCGGATCCACCGAAGCCTCTTTACTCTAGCCCAAAGCTTGTAATCCTGAGCCACCCTCTTCTTCCTAATCACCCCTCCATCTGTTCCCCTTCACTGAGGCCACGATCAAGCCTTAATCTCAGCCCAAAATCCACACCTTACTATTCGATCCCAAACCTACCCGAGTCACCCAAAACTCTAGGCCATGCCTATTAGTCCCATTTTAGTATAAATTTTGTTGTTTTCTATTATTGTATTGTATAAAAAAAAAAGAAAAGCTTTGTATTTCATTTTATTTTATCTCATCGTCAATACTGTCGAAGCTCGCAAAGGTATAAAAATGAGCATGGATGGGCAATTTTTAAAATTTTCATTCAAGAAACAACGATTACTCGTCCTTGGAAATTAAGTACCATTCAGAAAAAATAATGGACTCATTTGAATTTTTTTTTTTTTGAAATTAGTGATTTTAGAATACGCATCTTGGGAAATGCGAGTACCCGCTTGGGAATTTAGTACTGTTCAAGCTTTCAGGGAATGTAAAATACATTTGGGAAATGTATGTTTGCGATTTGCATATTTTTGCGAGTACCCGCTTGGGATTTCATGTATATTGAAGACCCATTACTTCTTTAAGACCGCGGGTTAAATACATATTTTTGCTCCTCGACTTCAGTGTCTCACAATGCTGAACAGTAATCTTTTAAGACAGTTGTGAATACTGACATTCTCCTGGTGCCCCTTAAGGAGTGTGCTAAGTTTTTGGTTGATTTAAACTTGTAAATAATTTTTAATCTTGAAATTTTTGAGCTTATAAAATAATATAAGATTTGAATCATTTGAATTTTTAAAAAATTTAGAAATTCAAAATCTTAAGATTTAGGTTCTTATGGTTTAAAATATGTGGTATTTGGGTTTTTAAAATTTAGACTCTTCTAGTTTCAAAAATATTTAAAGATTTAGGCTTTTGAAACATCGGTCCCTTGGGCTTAAAAATTATTAAAATTTGATTTTTTAAATTTAAGCTCATAAAACTTTAGAATATTTTAAAATTGAGTTTTACATATTTAGACTTCTAAGGTTTGAAAATTAATTCAAAATTGAGGTTTTTGAACTTAGGCTCCTAGGGATTAGAGTTATTTATCTTAAAATTGAGTTATGCAGTTATTTAGTTTCCTGAAAAAAAAAATGACCCATTTTCTTTAAGCGATTAGTGTGCCAAATGGATATGTGATAGAGTTTAGAATTTGATTTATAGCTTATACACTAGGGGTTATTCGCAAGTATACGTATCATTCAAGTAATATAGGGCCTCAATGAAGTCTCAATTATTGATTCCATAAGGAAATGATATAAGAAATTTCTTAAGCTAAGTTCTAATCTACTACTATCAGGTCTTAGTTTGAATGTTGATTAAGAATATTTTTCTAATAACTACTAAATACAAACCTAAATCTAAGGTTAAACATAACTAGATAAATTGGGTTGATGAATTTTGAGGTGTAAAAATTATCTTTCTCTTGTGGTAACCTAGATAATGTGTATGAATGAGATGCTTAGAATCTAATGTGGCTAGTGACAATATGAGCAAAAATTTAAGATACCCTCTCTCGAGTGTATAACGTTGCTCAGTTAACCTAGGGTCGATTCCTTAAAATAGCTAGATTATCACGTCAAAACTTCCAGCCTGTCACCCTAGAGTCTCCTTCTCCTAGTAGCCCTCTAATTGACTTAATCTTAGATTTAAGGTATGAAGCCCTGGATCAAATTGGTTAGGAATCTAGTTTTTCACCCTAAAAACAATAATTTGCACCCATCAACGAATCTCCCTAACATTACATTGAATCTTAAGAATATTTTTCCTTCATCCATAAGTTCAATGTGATTCCTTATAGTTGTTAAAGCATAGCCCTCCTAGAACTTATGGGTTTATAACAAATTTTAACATATCAATTGACCAGATTGATTAGTAAATTAAACATGAAGTAAGAACCATCAGTCTGATGTGAAAAACCTATTATATCACACATCCTAACATGGTAAACATTCATCCAATTCATTGCAAAAGCAAAGTACAAAAATTCTACTTCACAAAACAGGTGTCACACAAAAGAAAACTTTATTAAATTAAATTAAATCCACTAAATAAGTGTTTACAACAAGTACAAGATAATATATAACACAATACTTAGTTTTTCCCCTCTAAAAGAAAATAAATCCTACTAATAAAGTCTCCTGCTGATCCATGCAATGCTAATACAATCTCTTAAAATTATTTCTCAAAATTTCCTCACAATCTCTCTAGAAAAGGTAAAAATCTACATTTTCTACTCATATCTACCTCTCGGCCTTCCTGGAGAATTTCAGGACTTAGAAATACTAAAAAGTGTTTTTCGAAATGTCTAAATCCATTAAATAACTCATTGGGGGCATGCAGAAACCTCCCATGGACAGTTTGGGCGCCTAGGCGCCTTCTCTATTTCTTAGGCAGAAATTGGCATGGCGCCTAAGCGGCTTCTTCTCTATTATATGGGCAAAAACTGGCGCCTAAGCGCCACTCTGTTGACAACACCTCTCATTTGCTCTCATTTGTCTCTATTTCGCCCCGTTTCAGCTTTAATCCACTCCAAGTGTTATACATGCAAGATAAACATGAAAATAATATTTCTTTAAAGTGTAATTTTATTCAAAAACTTTTATAAATGTAAAAAAATTAAATATGAAAAATACATCAAAATCCCCTAAACTTAAACGTTATTTGTCCTTAAATAATACTATAAATTTAAAAACCAAATTTGTTGATTTGAGGTAGTGGATTTCAATAGAGTTTTCTATAATTTTATCTCAAAAATGTTATAGTGTAACTTAGGAGAAATTCTAACAAATTAACTTAGGACTAGGGTCTGAGAATATCTCACATTCAACTTAGGAATTTTGATTTTCTATTTACTTCAAAAGTTTTTGAAATTTGTCAAACTAAAGATTTATAAGGTTTTAAAAAGAATTTAAGCACCCTATAAATACCAATTTGACAATTATTTTTTTTTTAAATAAAAAATAAGCTTAGGCTTTATTTCTAAGTTTTCTTCTTTAAAAAGATTCAAATTAAACCAATTTTGGATTAGGCTTCTCAAGTTTTTCCTCACTTTTCATTTCTTTTAACATTTTTTTAGGACTTTTTTTCAATTCTTTCTATTTTCATGTGAGTATTACTATATCTGGATAGACATTTAATAGTTTTGAATTTCACTATCTTCTTCCTAAAGTTAAAACTCAAAACTCTCATTTTTTAAAAGTGTAAGTATTAGTTTAAAAAATATTTTAATAAAGGCTCAATTCTCATAAAATGTAAATCTAGGAATGTTAGCTTTTCAAATATTCATCTCATTTCTACCATAAATAACAAAATCATTTTTCTAATGTTTCCTACAAAATAGCCTAACTCTAGAATAGTTTTCTGCACATAGAATCTTGATTAAATTTTTTCTAACATTCATAAAATCAACTTTATTATAGTTTAAAGATAACACCACATACCACAAGTTATTTTAAAAGTGATATCCAATTAAATACCAACTCTTGATGACATATAAAATTAAGTTTTAAAAATATTTTTCTTCCCCTCAAACTTGATTTTTAACATATATAACATTTAGTACAGAAAATATAAAAGGGAAGAAAAACAGCTCAGAAATTCTATCTACCACAAATGTTTATCAGAAATATCTACAAGTATTCATCACGATAGAATAATGTGCAACAGAAAGTAAATCTAAACAAAAACATGTTGAATGAAATTAAACTAAGGAAAATTCTAACTAGCACAACAGGTATTAGCATAGAAATATATATTTTAATGTTCCTCAAACCCTCTATACTGTTGTAACACATACACAAACATCAATACAACAACAACAACAACAACAACAAAGCCTTAATCCCACTACGTGGGGTCGGCCACATGAATCCTNCATTGGCAGATTTCAATGTCCATATACCTGTCAGAAGTAAAATGCTATTTTTTTTCATAGGTTATATATGTTAACTATTTTTCATATGATTACATTTCAGTGCTTAGTTTGAGTGACATTTGATATCATTACTCTATAACGTTTAGTACTCTCTTTACATTGGCCGATTTCAATGTCCATATTCTTGTCAGAAATAAAATGCTTTATTTTTTCATAATTTATATATGTTAACTAGTTTTCCTGAAAATCAATTAGGCAATATGCACACTACTCTGGTAAATGTCTCAATTTCAAGTCAAACTGTCTGCCAGCTTTACTTGCATGCATGATAGTTTATTCACTAAATTCCTGCATGGTG